>OX456524.1:48314129-48371629 GCA_949748255.1 Eustalomyia histrio
GTTAGCAATGTTTTTACACTTACCTTTAAATCTTTTCTAAATTTCAAAATAGTTTGATTATTTGTTAGTTATTTCAAGTAACACTTCACTGAAATGACGCTCAAACAAAACTAGCATACACTGGAATCCCCACCCCGCCAACTACAGCTGATTGTTTCGTCCAATTAGAATTGCTGTGTATTTGTTGTTGTCAAAATGACGTCAGCGAAGAATTATTCTTTATAAATCGTATGCAAACCCAAAAAAGAGAGCAAAAATAAAAAGGGGGAAAAAATCAAAAAGTTGGTTTTATGTGTTATTTTGTTTTAGCAATATCGCATGAATTAATCAACCGAATTCGATAAATTTGGGCTTAAACTCTTCATTTTGAATTGTAAATTGAAATAAGTAATGGATTGAAAAAAATGGGCATGAAAGTAATATTCTTGGACAAAATCATGAAAAAAATGGAAAAAGGCTCCAAAATTTGGACAAAAATGCCCGTAACTTTTGAACCGTTGGACCAATGTTGGAGATTTTTTTTGTAAATTTATCAAAATGAGCTCACCTTTCCAACGCGCCTACTGGCGATGGATAGTTTTTGAGTTATGGATGTGAACGTGTGGGTAATATTTCATACGAACGTCAATTTGGGAAAAAATCTACCAACAAAAAGTAGGGGACTCGATTTTAACGATAGAGGTATGGTTCCTTCGGCAAATTTTCATGGAATAACCCATAGAATACGGAAATCATAGGGAAATTGTCGAAAAATAAATCGACCCGCCCAAATATATGTATATATATATATATATATATATATATATATATATATATATATATATATATATATATATATATATATATATATATATATATATATATATATATATATATATATATATATATATGTGCACAGCGCTTGTTTCGGGGACGGGTTTTCGTTCCACAAGTCACTATGAAGACATTTTGTTACTTTGGAGACTGTCCTTAAACTTTTTGTTATTCTACTGTTTACACTGAAGACATTTTACTGGATTCAGCGCATATTATAGGGACTTTTTTGGCTGTATATAGAGATGTCTTCAAAGTATGGGCAATGAATATATATATATATATATATATATATATATATGTGCACGGCGAATGTTGCGGGGACAGTTTTTCGTTCCACAAGTTACTATGAAGTCATTTTGTTACTTTGAAGACTGTCCTTAAACTTTTCGTTATTCTACTGTTTACACTGAAGACATTTAACTGGATACAGCGCATATTATAGGGACTTTTTTGGGTGTATATACAGATGTCTTCAAAGTATGAGCAATGCATATATATATATATATATATATATATATATATTCATTGCCCATACTTTGAAGACATCTGTATATACAGCCAAAAATGTCCCTATAAAATGCGCTGTGTCCAGTAAAATGTGTTCAGAGTAAACACTAGAATAAGGAAAAGTTTAAGGACAGTCCCCAAAGTAACAAAATGTAACTTGTGGAACGAAATCCTGTCCCCGCAACATGCGCTATGCATATATATATATATATATATATATATATATATATATATATATATATATATATATATATATATATATATATATATGTGTGCACAGCACATATTGCGGGGACGGGTTTTCGTTCCACAAGTTACTATGAAGACATTTTGTTACTTTGGGGACTGTCCTTAAACTTTTCATTATTCTAGTGTTTACTCTGAAGACATTTTACTGGACACAGCGCATTTTATAGGGACTTTTTTGGCTGTTTATACAGACGTCTTCAAAGTATGGGCAATGCATATATATATATATATATATATATATATATATATATATATATATGTGCAAAGCGCATGTTGCGGGGACGGGATTTCGTTCCACAAGTTACTATGAAGACATTTTGTTACTTTGGGGACTGTCCACAAACTTTTCATTATTCTACTGTTTACACTGAAGACAGTTTACTGGATACAGAGCATATTATAGGGACTTTTTTGGCTGTATATACAGATGTCTTCAAAGTATGCACAATGAATATATATATATATATATATATATGTGCACAGCACATATTGCGGGGACGGGTTTTCGTTCCACAAATTACTATGAAGACATTTTGTTACTTTGGGGACTGTCCTTAAACTTTTCGTTATTCTAGTGTTTACTCTGAAGACATTTTACTGGACACAGCGCATTTTATAGGGACTTTTTTGGCTGTATATACAGATGTCTTCAAAGTATGGGCAATGAATATATATATATATATATATATATATATATATATATATATATATAAATAAATAAAAAAAATAAATAAATAAACAAATAAATAAATAAATTAATTAATAAATAAATATGTCATATTATGGAAATAAATATGTGCAGCTATTCCTGCTTTTACTTTTAGCTCAAATATGTTTCTTAGCTATTTTTGTAATACCTAGTGATTAATTAAAATTGCAAAAAGGATTATGTATTGCAAGGAGGTTTTGCATTTTCTTTATTTTTGTATTTTGATATTAAGGGTGTTCCTGAAGGAACATTTTTAATGCCAGCGAAAAAGTCACATCACTTTTTTTTAAGGTATGGAAGGGGTCGATTTGATATTTTCATAAATTGTTAAATGTTATATAGTGTATAACTCAACTACATTTTAGCACTAAAATAAACCATATATTTTTTTGTAATAAATTTATTAAATTTGCTTACAATTTTAAGCGAATTAAACTGCACCTTCGTACAGCTATTTCAGAATATTAAGGTACAGGGAAACCATTGTGCAGCTAGTGAACCTTAACTTTTACGTTGTTTCAAACTGCTCGAGTCTACATATCGTTACGCCAAAAAAAATCGGTAGAGAGAAAAACTATACATACATTTTTCATTAAATCTTTATGATTGTTTATTCACTTTGTGAAGAAATCTTCCTTAGTTTTCTGAACAATTTTCTTTAAAAGACGTACAATAAAATTCTCTCTGCCTTCACCATTTTCAGTTACATTTATGTGTTGTTAATTTCAAAATTTTTTAAATTAGAGAAAGGCAAATATTTTATTTGTCGTCTAAATGAAATACTTTTACTTTTTAGTTTGTTTTTTTTTTTATTATAAAATTCCTCAATCAATTAACTTTAATAAACTCTTTTCAAAATTAACTAATTTTAAATTTTTTGTATTAATGAATGCATATAACGGATTATGTGATAAAGAAACATTAATAAAATATTAAGACTTTATTTTCTTTAATTCTGAAATATTGTTTATTTTTTGTGATATTAAAATTAATCTTTTCTTATGCTAATTATTGTTCATAAAAAACGAAAGTTTTTATATTAAACGTCGAAGGGGCATAATAAGTTTATGCTGATGTTTGTAACAACCGAAAAAAAAAGAAATAGTGCCACCTTCAAGTATATCGATCGAGTTGGAATAACTTTTTGGGTGCCGCTACTTGGCAAATTCCGCTACGTTGTTAGTGTAGGAACAATGTTCACTTAGCTAAAGTCCGGGATTTTTCGACTTCACAGATGTAAATGGTTCAAAAAGTACCTTATTACACGCAAGGCGACACATTTTTTATATTTCAGAGTGCACATTTAATTTAAATTTTAAAATTGTTTTGGAAGAGCACCAAAGGGGAGACTTTACCCATCCTCGTGGACTTTAGGAAAATCAGTAGATAGCCCACACTCCAAGAAACAGGTTTATCAAATTTCAGGCTTCTAGCCAAATGGGTTTCTACAGGCCGCCTATAGGATCCCATCTTTTTGCACCTCCCCCTATGAATGTCCAAAATTTGTCTCTTACCAGTTAGAGTTCGGGCGAACACGTTTTCAAATTTCGAGTTTCTAGCCAAAGGGGTTTGGGCAGGCCATCTGGGGGGACACTTCCCCTATTTTTCCCTCCCTTTGAGCAGATGTCTACGCACGAAGAGGAACCCATATGCAAAATTTCGAGTTCGAGGGAGACTTCGAACTTCCATTTTTACTACGTCCCTGGCTAAAATTGTAAAATATACCTCTAGCCAAGGTGCTTAGGCAGGTCGTTTTCCCATTTTTTACCCTTCCCCGTAGAATTTTTGCCTGAGCGGATGTCTACACCGACAGAGGAACCTATGTACCAAACATCAACTTCCCAATTGCAGCGGGTTCGGCTGGCCGTTAAGGGAGAGAATTTTCCCCTCTTAAACCTCTCCCTACAGGATTTTCTGAAATTCAGAATTAGCAAATGTCTACGCTGGAGGAGAATCCTTTAGACCAAATTTCAACTTCCAGCGGTTTATCAAGCCGTTGTGGGGAGACTTCGCTCTTTGAATGCCATTTTCCTTACGCTTTTGGCTAAAATACTAAAATGTATCTTATCAATGACTTAGCCATAACGTCAAGAAACATATATTTTAGGTTTCTAGCGAGGCCGTTAAGGAGGAGATATTTTCCAATTTTTGCCACTCCCCGTATGCTTTAAAAAAAAAACAAATATGGGTGGATGTTTACACCGAAGGATGAACCAATGTACATAATTTCAACTTCCCTTAAAATTTCACCTTCCTTCCAAGCAGTTTTGGCAGGCCGTTAAGGGAGAGTATTTTCGCCTTTTGAACTACCATTTTTACTTTTACCACGGCCCTGCCAAAAATTCAAAAATATAACTTATTAGTGATTTAAGCCATACTTCAGGGAACGCATATTTTAAATTTCAAATTTCTAGACAAACAGGTTTCGACAGGCCTTCAAAGTCGAGTTTTACCCCTCCCTATAAAGTTAAAAAATCCCCTTTTTGCGGATGTCTACAACAGAAAGTGAACCTAGATACCAAATTTTAGCTTCCTAGCTCCAACGGTTTAAGCTGGAAAATGTTGAATGAGTGAGTGAGTCAGTCAGGCGTTCTTTAACGTTATTCCTTTATACATAAAGATTGTCTCAAGGATGAACTCTATTGTTAAAGGTTAACATCGGTCCATGTTCTAGTTTTAGTTGTCATAAAAAGATGTCTATCTGAATTGAGATTAAATAGTATAAAATCATAAACATTTTTTTGATATATGGTTGCCATGTGGGCTGTGATTGCCTCTAAATTATATCTGTAAATTTAAAGAAAATCGCACCACTTTTGGACCTTGTCCTAATACATACCTACCCGATATTTACTTAAATGCACTTTTTTTCTGAGAATTTTCTGCAGATTTTTCTCCATATTTTTTGGTTTCGTTAATTTTTCCGCCCATATAATAGGGAGCAGATGACTTTGCAAAACACAATCCAATTCGTGCTATAGGGTATCTTTTGATCGAGTTTGATCCACTATTTTTTTTTTACTTATTTTAATCCTATTGTTTTACTTAATTTTAAATTAATCGAAAATAAATGCATTCATAATTTCAAGATAAGATCAATAGAAAATTCATAATAAAATTTCACTTTTTTTGTTTACTAGTTTCAACACATTATAAGTATTCTTGTTTGTCTGTAACTGTTTCTACTTATTTAATTGAATGTCAAAAGTGTGGAGAAATTCAAATTATTTTCTTTAAGAATATACATAGATGGTCATTAGTTGATAACTCGTAACTGCCGATTTTCTACAACTTGGGAACAGAGCTTCGATTAATTAATTCCCTAATTTATTTTTTTAACTGAGTTTCTCGTAATATTCTGGGAATGAATTCTCTAGCCAAACTTAGGGAATTAAATGAATTCGTTTTTTTCACTCGATTTATCTTGAAGGAATTCATTCATTATGTGCTAATTCATCCATAAACGTCAAGAATTAATTCCCAAAGGAATTCTTTCAATTTTTAGTTCATTAAACTTTTGGCCGAGAAATTAATTCCTTAAGAAATTAATTTCTTTTGAGTTCATATCTGTGGAATTAACTTTTTCTTTTAATTCCTTTTAAAAAAAAAGTTATTCCCTTAAAAATGAACAAGAAATAATGTATCTAATAAGAAAGTAATGCAATACGTACCCTATTATTAATAGTAGCTCCTATACGTAACACATTATTTTATGTTTTAAAATAATGTTGAAAATAATGTTGTGGTCAATTTCATAAACACCCCCTGGAGGCGGACTTGCCGGTTACAAGGTTAAGCAGTGCATAGAAAATGTTGAAATTGATTGAGAATGAGAGAGAAAAACAAAAAATGTTAATATTAACATTCCTCTGGTAAATTTAACATTTTTCTGTTAGTGAAATTTAACTTTGGAATTAAACTTTCCACACATGAAATCGTTCGGGAAAAATTAATGATATTCAACTTATGACCATCCCTTTAGCAGTTCAATAGGTGGGAAAATAAAATAAATAACCATAAAACGAATTTTACTAGTGGAATGTCAGTTACAGTTGAGTGTAGAATTTGTTTTAACTAGTTTTTAGATTTCTTTAATTTTTCCATTCAATAGGGTGCATCGCTTATAGTTTAGATTTCAACATCAAAAAAGAAGTTCAAGTAAATCGAAATTTATCTTTAGTTTCCGATTTTCAATAAAAAATCTAAAATGCTTAATAAAATTATAATAAGCCTATTTTAGACGATATGAGCCTAAATTACGGCCATTCGGCGTCCTTTCAAAAATCCTTAAAATCTGGGAAACAAAAAATAGCTGCTCTCTGAATTTGTCTGTATAGGTAGACATCTAGATCATCCTTTGAATAAAAATATTTTAAAAAATTAAAAATAAAATATTTTAAGATAAGTCAATTTTTATTATAGTTGTAATGTGAAAATTTCAGACAAAGTTCAGAAAATCGGTTAGAGAACATATATATTATCAACTATTGGTTGTCAAAGGGTTAAACAATTGTTCGGAAATACAGTATTTTTCGTTTGTGTTTTTTTTTATATACGAGGGCGGGTCAATAAGTCCGTGACTTTTTGAATGAAAAACAGTTTTTTTTTGCAAAAAAAAAAAAAATTTAACATAATCTCCTTTTAGCTGAATACACTTAGTACAACGTTTCTTCAATTTTTGTATCCCTTCAAAAAAAAAAAAAAGGATTTTTCGAGGTCCATAAAATAGGTATTTGTTTGATCAATAATTTAATCGTTGGAGCTAAAATTCTTTTCACCGAGTCATTTCTTTAGGTTTGGAAATATGAAATAGTCACCGGGGGCTAAATCCGGAGAATAGGGCGAATGAGGGAGCAATTCGTAGCCCAATTCATGGAATTTTGCCATTGAGACTACAAACGTGTGCACCCGTGCATTATGGTCATTTGAGAGCAAACGCGGCACCCACAGCTTTCTTAAATCCAAGTGATCATTTAAAGTAGAAACTACACTGCCATATGAAATGCCTATGGCATCAACGATTTCACGCACCTTTACTCTTCGATCGGCCAACACCATATCGTGAATTTTTTCGACATTTTTTGGGTGTATTGACCTCAATTGGTCGTCCAGAACGTTCAGCGTCATTTGTACTTGTGCGACCACAACGAAAGTCAGTAAACCGCTTGTTTATCATTGAAAACGATGGTGCAGAGTCCGCATAGTATTTATTAAGCTTTTCCTTGGTTTGGTTAACGGTTTTTTTTTTCGCAAAAAATTATGTTTAATGAGCACTCGAAATTCACGTTGTATGTTTTGAACAGCTGTTAAACGCCAAGTAAATGACGGAACTTGCTTGACAGTAGTCTACTAACAAGTGGTACTTGATGAGAGCAGTGTTGCATTTCATATAACTACGAGGGAAGTTCGAAAAGTCACCGACTTATTGAGCTGCCCTCGTAACTGTCATGTAGTAACAAACTTTTTTCAGTGCATAAAACGCTATAGAGCAATTCCATATGAAAACGATCAAAATTGGCAAATTTTTGGACGACCCCTCTCCGATTTTAAAATAAATAGTCTCAATCGATTGCCCAGCAAAAAATAATGTACCTACATATTTTTTTTTTTTTTTTATAGTGACTGGTTTAGTGGTGGTGTACACCACTGTCATGTGACAAAATTGAAGAATTCTTTATAAGGGACCTCATTGAAAGTTGTTAAAAAAAAACTACTAAAGCGATCGCAACGAGTGATAGCTCGTTGGAAAGGTATTGAATCAGGCTTTAATTGAAAAATAAAGTTTTCCTAATTTTTCTCAGAAATTTACCTTTTTTCTAATGAAAATTAAATTTTCCAATTTTCCACAGAAGCTCCTAAATTTTCCGGCTAATTTTATTTTTTTTGGATTCCTCATAATTTTTGCTTTAAGAATCAGCAATAAAAAAATGGGCCCCGACTCCTTGTTTGGACAGGAGAAGAGCATTTAAGAGACCACCTTGTTCTCATTGTTTTTATATTTTTTATAATTGAATTATTTTTAATTATTTAACATTATTTTATTTTATTATTAAAAATACATTTTAAAAATTATTTTACAGTTAAAAATACATTTATGAAGAAAAAATCTTTCTTATTTTGCTGCTTATACTTAATTACAATATTTATTAAAAATTTCAATTGTCTTGGCATCATTATAAAATTAAAGTAACTTTAAATTTAGCACGTCGGCAGACGAAGAGTACCGCTTTACATTAATTGACATATCAGAAATATTTGGTATGAAGCAATGAAACTTTTGCGTTCCAGTTATAGTTTTGACATTATTATATCTGTTTTGAAGTCGTCGCTCCATGGCATCGTGTTCTTTTTGAGTGCATAAAACTGTGTTAATGGCAATTTCCTTGCTTTGAATCCACGAAAACAAATGTTGTACATTTAAGATCTGGTCAGTATATGGCCTTTGCAAACTTGCCTTAGTCGCCATGCGTTTTAGGGTTCCCCCTAACGCATCGCATGGGCCCTTACCGTGGGACGTCGCAAAAAAGTGCCACTCGACCTTGCAGTTTGGTTCTTCTTCAATTATGCAAAGATTGTAAAAATTTTTTTTATTCTTGTACTGAGAAGCCGCGCCGTCTGAGAAAAACGTTACTTTGTCGATTGCATCGAATTTTGATCTTAAGAATTCAAACAGTTTCATTTGAAATAAATAAACGGACTCTCCGCGACAACAACAAGGCTTACGGTCTGTAGTTCGTTATCTTCGTTTTTGAAATAAATGCAAAAAGGATGCACCGTGCACTGGTCGTTTGCCCAGTGATAAGCCTGAATTTCATCCTGAACGAGAAAAGTGTAATTCTCGGCAAAGTCGCTTATCACATTGAATTCATTTTGGGCTAATTTCTCCTTACTTTCCTTTAGAAATTTCGATTGCATCTCGGATATGAAATGGTGCGCCTTCAGTTCATTCAACTTGAATCCGAATTCCTCGATGAATTCCGGAATCTGCTTTACCACGGTTTCAAGGGAACATCTGCCGCTGCTAATTATCCACTGTTTGAAATGCACCTCCTGAATTAACAGCTGTTCAAACTTTTCCGCCAAATATTGCTCTAGCTCGTCAATCTTCGGACAATTGTCGCATTTGGACAGATGACAATTTTCCGTGGGGTATGCGCACAACGACTTCGACAGGAGGTCCCTATATGTTTCAATTTCACCGTGAAATACTTTAAATTTCTTGCATAGAAAGAACATTAATTTGATGTTTTGATGAAACATGCAAACGCAGACTGAATGCGTTCCGTGCCTGTCTAATGCCAGCACGCATTCTTTTGGTCGTAGGATGGCAAACTTAGAAAATCCCACTTTTTCTGCTGGGTATTTCTCTTTGAACTGATGGTATGCTTCGGATAGATTACATAATAATAATCTGCGCTGCTTGTGTACTTTTTCTCCATCTTCACGTGTGATAACATAGTCACGTGTACCTGGGCAGGCGCGGCTGTTGTCATCATTGCAGTAAAAATCTTGAATCAATTTCACCGTTGCTTCGCTGAGGGTCCTTGAGCCAAATTTCTTGGTGGGAGTCGCCAATATGCCCTTCTGTCGAACTAATTCTTTGCTTCTTCTCGCGATGTAAAAAGATGTTTGAAACTGTTCAGAAATCTTGCGTATAGACCATGATTGAGGCAGCACAGATAAAATGAGATATTTCTCCGGAAAAGTGGTCGCTAAATTGAATTTTCTTTTCAACTGCTCAATCATTTGTTTGCCGTCATCAACGTCATCTGCTTGACTGCATTCGTTATCAGAGCCTTCATCAAATATTGTCGCGATTGCACTCATAACCTTGCCTTTTTTATCTTTCTTGTATTTTTCACTTCGCAACTTTCTTTTTCTAATAGGCGTTTCACCTAAAGTGGTAATAGCCTCATTCAAAGGACTCAAAGACATATTGACCATCGGAATGTCTGTCTCACTATCAGATGAAACATTTTGTTCAATTGTCATTTCACTCTCGGATTGTGGTTGCATTTGTTTCAATGCATTTGCTTGTTGAGACAAATCGATTTTACACTTGGGGCAAATGAATTCTGCTTCTTCACCGTATTGTATATTTAATTCATTCATGTATCGCTTCGAAACACCAGTTAATTTTAATACTTTTTCGAACGATGTCCACTCTTGTTAAGCGGATTGCAGCAAAATTTATTCATTTTAATTTAAATTGTCTTTACAGCTTCACTCTTTACTTTACAAAAAAAAAAACACTTTAACACTTTCACGTTTAGTATTCAAATGAAATTTGACTCAGAGTGTGTGAAGTATTTATATTTATTTTTTGGTAAAAAATAGGTAAAAAAAAATAAGCGATATTTGCTTTTCTTTAATAGGAAAATTTGCGTGAACTACTGGTCATAAAATGTTTTTTAAAGAGGGACTTAATTGGTTACTGCCAATAAGCCGACCACAGGTCATAAAATGTTTTGTAAATTTTTTAAATTACCAGGTAATAAATATTTCGCCATATTTATGGAAAATCCGTGTTTTATGACTTGTTTCTGCACGTGTCATTTTAGGCGAAATATTTATTACCTGGTAATTTAAAAAATTTACAAAACATTTTATGACCTGTAGCCTCAGTCGGGTTTGGTGTGCCATTACATGCCACTGCTGCTATTATCCATGGATTTATGGCCGATCTTGTGAAGGCAGGCAGACCATATTCACTACACACTCAACTTGGGGCTCTTAAAAAAAAATTGATTTTTTCTTCATAAATGTATTTTTAACTGTAAAATAATTTTTAAAATGTATTTTTAATAATAAAATAAAATAATGTTAAATAATTAAAAATAATTCAATTATAAAAAATATAAAAACAATGAGAACAAGGTGGTCTCTTAAATGCTCTTCTCCTGTCCAAACAAGGAGTCGGGGCCCATTTTTTTATTGCTGATTCTTAAAGCAAAAATTATGAGGAATCCAAAAAAAAAATAAAATTAGCCGGAAAATTTAGGAGCTTCTGTGGAAAATCGGAAAATTTAATTTTCATGGGAAAATTTAATTTTCATGGGAAAAAAGGTAAATTTCTGAGAAAAATTAGGAAAATTTTATTTTTCAATTAAAGCCTGATACAATACCTTTCCAACGAGCTATCACTCGTTGCGATCGCTTTAGTAGTTTTTTTTAAAACAACTTTCAATGAGGTCCCTTATGAAGAATTCTTCAATTTTGTCACATGACAGTGGTGTACACCACCACTAAACCAGTTACTATAAAAAAAAAAAAAAAATATGTAGGTACATTATTTTTTGCTGGGCAATCGATTGAGACTATTTATTTTAAAATCTGAGAGGGGTCGTCCAAAAGGTGATCGCTTTCATATGGAATTGCTCTATAAGAGAATTTGTTTTTCTTACTGATATATATCTTAATTGAAAATTTTCCATTACTTGAGCATTGAAAAATGTTATATGTGAAAAACGGCATGAAAATGCATCAACTTTACTTGACGTCTACACAAGACATAAAATGTCAGTAGTTAAGTTAAAGTCGTTTTGTATACACATACCCCGAAAAATTAGCGTATTAAAAAAAAAACGAAAAATAAAATGCTTGAAATTTCAATAAAATCCATAATCATTCCATCCTATTATACAGTGAATTCATAAACTAAAGCACACCGCACTTATTTAATACGTATACCATCACACAATACACATTTAATAGAATACAGAATTGAAAACAAATATGGATTATGTCAATAAAAGTTATGGAAATAGTTTGTGTACACTACAGTGTCCACTGTACTTTTATATACTTATAAAACAGACCTGGGTATAGATTTTGCGAAGCTGTAAAGCGATGAAAAATAACTTTTCACTCATTTAAAAACAATGATAACAAATAACAGTTTTTATTACTTCGCAATGATAAAACAAGTTAGAATCTGTATCCAGGGCGATCTCAATTACAATACATTTGACAATTATTCACTTGTAAAATTTGTTCATTAAGCGCGTTCAAGGTTATATGGCTAATTTTCAAAAAATATAGCAAAATTTGTCTTTAAATGGTATTTAGAATAAGTAATTTTATTTATTCACTCAGAATATTATGTAGTTTACTTTTTGTAGTTTAATAAAAAAGTTGTCCGTTCTATTTAAAAATAAAGGAACATACATTTATTTTTCGAAGAAATATCTATATAAACTTTTTTATACAATTATTTGAAATTATTTACTATCATTTACCGATTTTTTTCAGTTTCAATTATTTTTTTTCATTTTTTTGAAATTTAATAGAAATTTACCCACAAAACAGAAATTTGTGGTTTATTTGTGTCCGTAATAGTTATTACAAATTTAAATTTTGTTTGCTGTCTGTTTCAAAAAAAAAAAAAAAAATATATAAAAAAATTTCAATTTGTTTTTTTTTTTATATTTAAATTGGTTGTATATATACAAAATTTTTCAATTCAAATTACAAGAACTTCATAAACACACATACATACACAAACACATTCACACAAAAAGTGTCTATAGCTATGCATACATACATTTTGTATTGTACGAGTATATTGAAAAAAAAAATGTTTCCCTTTTTGATAAAATCATTTATTTTTTAAGGAATTGGTAGGTAAAATTTTTACCGATATGTCAGTTATTTAATCAACATTTAAAAATATATAACAAAAGGCATTTAATTTAAATGAAAATTAAGTAGACCGGGTTTTAAATGAAATATCATTTCTTGTAAATGACATTTTTTGTTATTTTAACTTACAAATTATTTTAAGTGTTTATTCATTTTTTTAAATATGCAAAAATTCAAACTTGGCCCTGGAAAGAAATGGGATAACGTTGTTTTATCATGGAAGATCTGCACATTTGGCCATTATATATATAAAAATTTAACAGTAGCTACAAAATATATGTGCTTTTTTTTAAAATAAATTGTCCTTTATAAGATTGGGGTCATATGTGACCCCATGTCCAAAAGGGTTAATGAGGTCATATTATTTTTTGCCTAAACACTTATCTAGTAAGATCAAATATAACATTTAAAACTCCACAATTGATTAATTTATGATACAAAGTACTTAAAAAGAGTAAATTTACTTAAATTTAAAAAAAATCACTTCTTGAAATCCACAAAAAAAAGTGCCTTCACCGACAGGTCCATGAAGGGATTTAACACAAAATTGGCATTCTTCATCTCTAGGATGTATTTAACAAGCCCTTGAAGTGCATAATCCATTTCATTAAAATTTGTTAAAAAAAAGTTTTTTTGGGTTCTTAACCGATTTTGAAGTTATGTAGATAATTTTATATTAAAAATGATTTATAACACAAATGGTTAAAAAAATTAAAATATAGAACGAAATATTCCTAAAAACTGAAAAAGTCACATTTTTCCAAAATAAACACTCTTGATATTTTCAATCGATTTTCGCCTCGACTTTCTTTTATCCGCTTGCCCGCAAACTTCATATTTATTAGATTTATATAGAAATGAAACAAATTGAACCCCGACTCTCATTAAAATTACATTTTCATTTTATTGGACACCCCTTATTGTTCATTTATGAATAATTCTATCAGACCTACACTCACATCTGTGGGATTAAACGTTTCCTTGGAAAATTTGTTTAATACCAAACGTGGAGAATAAAAAGTATTTCAGTTAACTTAATTACAGGAAAATTACATTCATTATATGTTATTGAAGTAATTGAATTCAATTGCATGCTATTTAAGAACACAAAAAATTCATTATTCCGTCTGGTACTAAAAAAATTTAATATTTTCCAAGAAAACGTTTAATCCCACAAATGTGACTACACTCATAGAATTATTAATAATAGAATTATTAATATGAACAAATTACACAAGTGAATAATGGCAAAATGTAATTCAGAGCTTCCAGGTCTGTTATAAAATAATGTTCCGTTAAATCTAGTTTTAATGTGATCTAAAAAGTTTAAAAGTTTTTCCCACTTTTCTATCATACAAAAAAAAAAACTATTTGTTTTGATATAATCCCAGCAAAAAAAAAATCATTACCAAGTGAGAGCTTATGTAAAGAAATTAAACCATTTCAGAACTTATTATTGGGCCACGAGTAAAAAGATCTGATCTGCACAGATCTCATTTGATCTGATTATAACAGATCTAAAAAGATCTCAAAATTTGGGATTTAATTAGATCTGACCAAATCTAGACAGATCTGGTATCTTTTAAATTGGTGCAAATGGCTACGATCTTATACTAGATCTGTTATTAGATATGAACAGAACTGGCACCGTATATGTTCTCATTTGACCAGATTTGCTTATTTATATCTGGCCACAAAAATTATCAAATTTTTCAGATCCCTTTAGATATGTACCAATCTGGCAGTAGATCTGATCAGATCTGACTATAAAGTGTATCACATTTGTCATATCTAATCTAATCATATATGATCAAACCTGACACCAGATCGAATTAGATTCAATTATATCTAATTAGATTAAAGGCGTCAGAGCTATTTATTTTTGTTAGACGAAGTAATTTATAAAAACACAATTTTTCAATTCCATTTGTGGGATTTTTTGTGATCTTCCGATGAATAAAGGTGAAATTTTATTATATATAATTTTATCTAGTCTAATATATATATTTCCATATTACATCATATTTTATTTGATGCAATAAAAAAGGGCAGACATAATTTGGGGCCGAATTACGGCAATCGTGATCGATTACTTTTATTGCCAATCTAGGACACAACATCCCTAATGGAAAAAATCCGTTTAAATGTTTTATTTTCAGAAATAAAAAGCAAATTAATGGATTGGAAAATTAGACACGATTCCACTTTTATTAATATGTGAATATGTGACAATCTCTAAGCTCCCACACAGACATCCACTAAGACGGCATTTTTTGCAATTCCTACGGGGAGGGGCAAAGTAAAACGGCATGCCCGAATCCCTTTGTCTAGAAATCTGATGTTAAATATGTGTTCCCTGGAGTATGGACTGATTCACCAATAACGTATCGAAAAGTCTCCGCCTCAACGGTCTGGCCAAACACGCTGAAGCTAGAAAGTTGAAATTTGGTATAAAGGTTCCACCTCCGGAGTAGACATCATCTAAATGGAATTTTTGGATAATCATGTGGAGGGCCAAAAAAGGGAAATTCTCCCTTTGACGGCCTGTCAAAACCGCTGGAACTAGGAAGTTGAAATTTGGTATATAGGTTCCTCCCAAGGTATAGACTTCAGCTATGATGGAATATTTTGGAAAATCGCATACACTTACCAAAAAAAGTCTATAATGGCAACTGAAAATTTTGTTGTTATTACGGGAAATTTTGCTAATTTGAGCCCAGCGGTATTTTTTGCTAATATTAGCAACACATGTCTGCTGACGTGTAGTACAATGAAATAAGTAGAAAAATTATGAGCCGCTATTAAATTTTAGTATACTTTTCGTAAAGTGTAATTAAAAATCTGTTTGCCAAAATCAGCAAAAAAAAAAAAAAATACTAAATATTGTTAGTATTAGTACAAAATTTTGAATTTCTTTTTTTTTTATCGAGCATTAAATTTTTTTATTTTATTTATTTTTTTCAAAAAATATTTTATATAAAATTATACAAAATTTTGTTTTATACAAAATTAATTTCTGTTTTGTAAAATATTTTAGTCAATATTTTTTTTCTACTTTTAAGGTCAAATTTTAATTGTTTTTAGGACTGATTTTTATAACTAAAAACACTTTTTAGTGCTATTTTAAGTGGATGTCCTATTTTCAGACATGAGTCGGTGTATTCACTTCCGATCCCTTTTTTAATCTATGTAACATTTTAAAGCAATTCAAGTTTATAGGTGTAAGTTTTAATTAGAAATAATATTTCCTACAATATCCACTTTTTTAAATCGGTTTTCCAAAATTTGTAAAATGATTTCTGAAATTAGCAACAAAAATTTGTAAATATTATGTAAAAACTTTGTAATTTGTAAAATCTAAATAGCAAAATGATTTGCTACATAACAATTTTTTTTTACTAAAAATCAGTACAAAAATAGTAAAGTGGGATTGAAACCCGTTTATAAATTTTTCTACTAACTTTTTTTTCTGAGTGTAGGCGGGGGCTAATAGGAGAAAATCTTCCCCTTGACCAAACCCCTTTGGCTAGAAACCTTAAATTTTGAATACATTTTCGCCAGAGTTAGCACGTACTCTAACTGGTCAAACGGAATATTTGGACATCCTTACGGGGAGGGTAAAAAAGAGGGAATCTCTCTCCCTTGGTGGCCTGCATAAACCCTTTTGGCTAGCAGTTTGAAATTTTATGGGCTAATTGTTTACAACACTGAATTTTTGGAAATTGTTTCCCCCTTGACGGCCTGCCCAAACTCCTTTTGGCTAGAAAGCTACGTGCCTGACTTTGTCTAATCAAAATAATGTAACTATTACGAAACGATTTTAGTTGTTTTTGAAACGAATGTCTTTAGATTTGAATAAAAATATTCTAAAACACACATATCATATGAATGTGGAATATTCATTCTGAAACCTATTTGGAATGAATCAGAAGTAGACCTTCTTAATACCACCTGCTTATTGTTTGGATATTAGTAATGACAACACATTAACCATATTTTGCTGGGATCATTTCAAATGTCAGACTGGTTATTTACAGTGTTAAGTCAAGAACATGCCATAACGTCTTTCTTATTCAAACATGAATTGCTTAAAATAAATTTAATAAAAAAAGCTTTTAATTTTTATTCAACATTATTGGCAATGAAAGTGTAATCAATTGACCATAATCTTTATAATTTAATAAAATTTCAAGTTTTAAACTACTGAATTTTTTAAAGTTACGTTTTCTAACCCAAATTTGTTTATTTATCATAATCGTAAATCTACAAATAACAAAAAAAAAAAAAAAAAGTAAATTATTTTCTAGAAATTAATTTTGATCATTATAAATGTAGTGAAATTAAATATTTTTTTTTTTTAAAGAGAAATTAAGTTATTAGTTAAATGATACAAAATCAAAATAAACATTTAACTTAAAAGCCGTTAAACAATTTTTATTCACATGGTTAAATTTGTATTTAAGTGCAATAAAAATATTTATGTTTTTGTTTAGATGGTTTTTATGGCAAATTACTTTTTTTTTAGTTTAACAAATTAATGTAACAAACAAATAAAATGTCATAAAAATATTGCCCTTTTGAATGGACGTGTATGTCTGTCTAAATGTTTAAACATTTATTTGTATGTTTTTTTGTATGGTCATTTTAATTCATGTGGTTATAAAAATTTAATTTCCTTTTTTTTTTTTTTGGTTGGTTTCTTTAAACAATTTAAATTATAATTATTTTTTAATTTATTCGTATTTATATGTTTGTATATGAGGCTTTCCATAACAACTGTCCAACTGAAAAAAAAAATGTATATTAAATCAATGTTAATTCTATATATTATTTATTATCCCACTTAGAGGAACCAGATTCATTGTGACAATCGAATTTAGTTGCAGCAACCGAATTATTCGGTAAATCATATGTAATTATTATGCTTACTTCGGTCAATTCGTGGAAAAATTTCAAAAGTTGTTTCAGGTTTAATTATTCATTAAGGTATCACTAACTACGCTAAGTTTTACGGTAATGACACATACATTTTTCTGCATTCACTCCAAAAACAAAATGAACTAGAATTTAGAAAAATTAACTCATTTAGAGGAAAAATTGAAATGAAAACGGCGCTAAAGACACTTTTTACCAATATTTAATAAAATTTTCCTTAAAAATAAGAAACAAATTTAACTTAGAATTTGGTCAAAATTTCTAAATTATAGAAAAATTTTACTACTAAGAAGTAAATTTTTATTAGACAGTAACAGTAAAATTTCCTCCTAATTAGTTCATACATCATCTAACATTTTACTGTTAGTTAAGAAATGCTTCCTTGGTTTAAAGAAAAATTTTATTTTATTTAAGTTCATTAAATAATTTTTTTTTTTTTACTAAAAACTAGGACTTAACTCTCTTAAAATAAGAAAATATTTTCTAACATCAAGTTAAATAGCACTTCCTTTAAGTGAAAATTATCCTTAAATTTTATAAAAATTTTCAAATAAATTTGAAATTGTTTCTATGGTAAAGGTAATATATTTTAACATATACAGGTTGGTTGAAAAGTTCCTGCGCTCGAAATGAAAGAATACTGTTTTTGTTACGAAATATATTTTTTTATTCAATATAATATTCTAGAAGCTCAATACACTTGTTTCAATGATCTTCCAATAATTTTATCCCATCCTTATAATGGTTTTCCGGAAGCTTTGCAAAATAACCGTCTGCGGCTGCTATGGCCTCTTCATTTGACGAAAAATGTTTTCCACGAAGGAATTGTTTGAGATTTCAGAAGAGATATTAGTCACTGGGAGCCAAATCTGGTGAATACGGCGGATGTTGAAGCAATTCGTACTTTAATTCTTTGAATTTAGCCATCGTAAAAACACTTTTGTGAGCAGGTGCATTTTGTTGATGAAAAATAATTTTTTTCTTCTTTAAACCAGATCGTTTCTCACGAATTTTTTCATCCAGATGATCCAAAAGGCTGCATTAATATTCAGAGTTGATTGTTTTACCTTTCTGAAGATAATCAATCAACAAAATTCCTTTTGCATCCCAAAAAACTGATGCCATAACCTTCTTTGCTGATCGTTGTGACTTCACCTGCTTTGGAGCTGAACAACCAGCTTCAGTCCACTGCAAACGTTCTTGTTTCAATTTAAGATCATGATGGTAGATCCAAGTCTCATCCATAGTTATAAAACGACGCAAGAAGTCAGTTTTATTCGGCTTAAAACGCTCCAAATTACGCTGAGAAATTTGTTTTCGATCCAGTTTTTGTTGAATTGTTAATGTGTGCGGCACTAACTTTCCAAACAGTTTTTTCATACGTAATTCTTCATGTAAAATATGGAGTACTCGTTCGTCTGAGATGCCTATGGCATTAGTAATTTCACGCTTAGTCAAACTTGGATCTTCACTAACCATATTATGAACCTGCTCAATGATTTCTGCTGTGGTTGCAGTTTTTGGTCGTCCTTCGCGTGGATCGTCTTTAAGGCTGGTACGACCACGTTTAAATTCACCAGCCCAAAATTCAATGGTACGTTTTGAAGGTGAGGACTCCTTATACACTTCTAACAATTGTTCATAAATTTCCTTTGCTTTTAAACCCTTTAAAACAAAGAATCTAATGACTGCACGATATTCAACTTTTTCCATATTAAAAAAAAACAATGACACGTCAACTTCAAATGGCTTGTAAACAAAGAAAGAATTGACAGAATGACTTGCAACTTTGCATGTGTTCTCAGGACAGTTATACCAACTTGAGAAAAAAAAGTTTGGAGCTAACAGTGCAATCTCTTGGTGAGCGCAGAAACTTTTCAACCAACCTGTATATTTTAAAGTACTTTACACTCATTGAGTAAATATTTTCCCACTTTCGGAGGACTTCCGCTTTGTGGGGACACTGCTCTTAACAAGCTTTTTGCTATACATTTTTGTCCTTAAATTAAATTGAATTATACTAATTTCATGTATTTAAAATATAAATTAAATTTCATTAGCAAAAGGGTAAACAAATTAAAAAATGTACTGCAGGATATCCTGAAACGGAATAAATTGTGATCCTTTTCGTAGTTAATTAATGATTCTCCTTGAGATAACTACAAATAAGGAACACTAGGGGTCCTTTGTCTTCTTAAATTAACTAATTAAAGAAAATTGTTGCAAAAATTTAAAATAACACAGTTTCATTACTTGTTATTATTGGAAAATGGAAAAATGTCATAAGTTTATTTAATGGGATTTTTAGCTTAAACTTTATTTGACATATACAAATTTTAACTTTTTTATTATTAAGTGAAAAAAAAAATAGTTCGATAAATATAAAGTTTAATAAGCGCTACGTCAATTATAGGAAAGCCATTATGCCGTAATGTATAAAATGTGCCTGCGATATTTTGTACTGTAGTCAACAAAATTATTACATAAAAGCGCAAATTCGAAATTTTTTTTTAAATGCTTACTTTAACTTGTTTCCTTTAATAATATTTTTTTTTTTGGAAATTAGGAAAACTAACGAGTTTGTTTTTAATTTATTGTTTTTTTTTTTTTTTTTTTTTTGAAAGAGAATATTGAAAATAATTTAAACGTTTTCCAACAAAAAAATCCTATACCAAATTTTTATTATTTTTTAAAAATTATAAAACTTTTTCTTGAAAAAAAGAAATTTTTATTAAAAATTATCTGAACTAAGTTGCATAAAAATTTTCCTTAGAATAATTCATCAGTTTTTAAAATTAAGTAAATTTTTATTATAACATAGGAAAAAATTTATTACTTTTTGTTTTTAATTGTCTGAACTAATTTTTAGAAGACAATTCTTCAAAATTAGAAAGTTGTATACTTAAAAACTGAATTTGGAAATGGCTTTCTAAAATTTAGTTAATTTTACTATTCGCGAACAAAAAATTAACACACATTAAGTTCAAGTACTTTCTCGATTTAAGTTAGACACATTTTTCGAACTAAATGGGAGTAAATTATGTCCTAAATTTTTTTTTTAACTAAACTTAATTTTATTACATTTGAGTATGCAAATTTCTTAAAACTAAGATGTTTTTTCTTAAAATTAATAAATATTTATTTAATTGACTTGTTTTTTTCCTAAAATTAAGAAATATTACTTAAGAAAAATATCAACTATTTCTGAGTATATAAACTATTTCGTTTTTCCTCAAACTTAGGAATTTTTATTCTTTTTAAGAATTTTTTTTCTAATTTTTAATAAAATTTTACTTAAATTGAGGACAATTTATAAACTATTTTGTAGGAAATTTTTGATAACATTTTAGTTCATGTCTTTTTTTTTTTTGAGTGTTGGGCCAACTGGTATGGGGATAGCCTCATATATCAGCTTGATAATTACTATGTTTTTTTTCCAAAACAAAGAAATATATTATGTAAAGTGAAAGTTGTTTAAATTTTGAAACAAAACTTTATTAAATTACAAAATTAAACAAAATCAACAACAATTATAATTAATAAGTTTTAAAACCAAAAATCCGTTTTAACAGTTAAATTAGTCCTCTAATCGGCAAGAACATCCTCAGGTAGGGTTATTTTAAATTGATCATAGTTATTATCAAAAGAGAATTAATTTTAAAACTAAGCAGAACGTTTAAACTTTAAAAACAAAACAAAAAAAGATTAAAAGATCGATAGTCACAACCGAAAAATTCAATTCCTTTAGCTAAAACATTCGATTGGTTAAAATTTTGGTTGAGTAAAAAAAACGTTAGTTTTATGTGTTTTTCCTAATTGGGTCAAAGAAAAAAATATATACTGTGATTGTTGATAAAAACAATAAGAAAAATCTTAAAATAAAAAATATAATACATACTACACATTCACAGCGCCAAAGAAAATTTTACAATTAGAATAACAAAATAATTTTAAAGAATTTAGTATTTTGCAGAGCCTAGAAGATTGAGTTCTATTTTGAATGAATTATATTACAGTAAATTTAATGATTTCTTACAAAAACTAGAAGAAAATAACGGAGAGTAATTATTAAATTCACTGTTAAAAATCCGCAAAATTAAAAAAATCGCCAAAATTAAAAAAAAAAAAATACTCCAAAATTAAAAAAAGAAAATCGTTAAAATTTAAAACAAACGGCTAAATTAAAAAAAATCCAAACTTAAAAAAAAAAATCCCTCAAAGGAAAAAGTCTTTAAAATTATTCTAAAAACGCCAAAATAAAAAAACCCTTAAATTGAAAAAAAAAAAAAAATAAATAAGTTCAAATTAAAGAAGAAATACCTCAAATTCGAAAAATCGCTAAAATATGAAAATGCGCAAAAACTGAAATAATCGGCAAAACTGAAAATTTGGAAAAACGCTAATATTTTCAAAAAATATAAAATGTATTATTTCCTGAAGATGCTAACAATGTTAAATTGAATTTCAAAAAAATGCAAAAATTTAAAAGATCGGCAAAACTGAAAATCGAGAAAGAACTTACTCAAATTTTCAAAAAATAAAAAAAAGGCAAAAAAAATTAAAAAAAAAAAATATATAAAATTAAATTTTTCAAATTAAATAAAAAACTACTCAATTAACAAAAAACGTCAATTAACAAATCGCCAAAAATTATAAACAAGCGAAAAATTAAAAATTGAGAAGAAAGCTCGATCAAATTTTCAAAAAAATAAAAATGGCCAAAATAAAAAAAAAAAAATCGTATATATTGGAAAATTAAAAAAAAGAAATCGTAAAAACTGTAAAAAAAAGTTGTAAAAATAAAATTAAATAGTTCTCGAGATGAACGCGATTTAAAAATCTAGCCTTGAGAATTATGATGGAAATTTTTTTTAGCCCTTTAAGTTTTCGAGTTATGGAGGATTAAATTGTATCTAAGCAATTCAATTCGATTAATTTTTTTTACTGGTGATTTTTTTTATTAATTTTTTGCGATTTTTTTAAATTTTGGCCTTTTTTTAATTTAGGTTTTTCAAATTTTGGCGATTTTTTAAAATTTTGGCGATTTTTTAAATTTTGGTGATTTTTTGCAAAAAAATTTAACGATTTTTTAAATCTGGAGGTTTTTTTTTTTGAAATTTAACAATATTTTTAAATTTTGGCCATTTTTTTTAATTTTATTATCATTTTGGGTATTGGGATTTTAAATTTTAACGTTTTTCGTCATTGGTGACTTTTTTAAATGTTAGCGGTTGTTTTTAATTTTGCTATTTTTTCAATTTAAGCGATTTTCGATATGTAGCATTTTAATTCAGGCTTTTTTAAATTTAAGTGATTTTTTTCTAGTTTGTTGAGTTCCATAATTTAGGTGATTTTTTTTTTTTTTTAATTTCAGCGATTTTTTCAATTTTGTTGACTTTTTCAATTTTAGCGGTTTAGCTGTTTTGGAGTACGGCAAAGCGGCCATTCCTTACTATTTTTGCGGTTGGCTTGGAACCATTGTCTTGATAAAAAAGCCAATATTGATTCAAGCACCCAAACAATGACCGAACCACCACCGTGCTTGACTACTGTGGACATTTCATTCTTTTTGCACCTCCAAATTTTAACAGAATGCATTGGCATTATTTTGATACTTTTTAGCAAAATCTCCACGTCCATGTTGGTTGATTTTCGATATACAACAATACCCCAGTTTGTGTCGCTTCGATTTGAGTCGTTTTGAAGTTGCGTTGACTTCAAAGTAACGTCCTTGATATTTCAGTTTATGTACCATGGCTTCGAAATTGCGTCGGGTAAAAATTCGATTTGCGTAGTTAATATTTGAACATTTCCCAAAATGAGTATACGCAATATTGACTCATGCAGTATTTTTTCCTAGACCAGAGGTTAAAAACAGACACAATTTGCTAAGAAACTTAGATGTGATTCTTTAAAAAAATGCCGCGCGAGCTCACAATCAACCAACGAATTGATGATTCTGTGCTGTGTTTGAACCTGTTTAATGGTAATAAACCTGAATTTATTCGTTGATATGTGACAATGGATGAAACATGGCTCCATCATTTCACACCGGAGTCCAATTCACACTCAGCCGAAAGAAAGCGCGGAAAGACGCAACAGTCGCCTGGAAAGGTTATGGCATCACTATTTTGGGATGCGCATGGTATAATATTCATCGACTATCTTGAAAAGGGAAAAACCATTTGAAGCAGAAGAAAGTGCTGTTTCATCAAAGCAATGCACCGTGTCGCAAGTCACTGAAAACGATGGCAAAATAATATGAATTGTGGTTCGAATTGCTTCCGCTTCCACCGTATTCTCCAGATCTGGCCAACAGCGACTTTTTCCTGTTATCAGATCTCTAGAGAATGCTGGCTGGAAAGAAATTTGGCGCCAATGAAGAAGTAATCGCCGAAACTGAGGCCTATTTTGAGGCTAAAGACAAATCGTACTATAAAAATTGTAACGCCTTCATGGCAACTATATTGCATAATAAAATCAAATTTTTATAAAACAAAAATTTTTTTTTCTATGTTAGCCGAACTTTTCAGCCAACCTGTCATCTGTTGTGTAGTGAAGTCATTAAAAAAGTTAAGAAATTATGGCACGTGATATATTATTTATGTGAAAATATATATCTTGCCACCTCTGGCGGCCTATACATACATTTATTTGTTGATGTATATTTTCTAACAAACAATTTAACATTGACCCATTTAAACTCAAATTATCAATAAACAAGATTTGCAGGAATGTTTTCATTTTATTTATTTTAAAACACGTTTTCATTTATTATAAAATATCTATTAGAAATTTACAAATTACTGGCCTTTGAAATTGCACTCGTGTGGAACATTTTCTAATACATTTTCTATCAATAAAAGGTATTGAAAATTATTCTAAACCTCATGTTCACAATGACTGGTATATTTGCTGTTGTTTTCCCCCAAAAAAAATTTAACTCAACTGTTTGCTTAAATTCAACGGTACATTCTGTAATCGGACCTTATACGATTTAAAAAAAAAAATAAAGCTAACTTAAAATACTAAATATTCAATTTTAACTACACCTTTTCCAATTGTATTTCAGAAATAGTGAATTGTATTTCAGAAATAGTGAATTGTATTTCACAATAGTTAATTGTATTTCAGAAATAGTCAATTGTATTTCAAAATTAAAAAAAATTGTACACCCTATATTGTAAGAACATATACTATGTTATATTACACATTTGTTTCATTCCTCTTTTACTGTACCCATTTAACTAACTATTGCTAACATTGTCATACTAAAAATTTAAGTTTTGATTCACTATGTAATGCCTGGTTTTCATTATGTCATATGAACTGACAACAAAAACTGACTCAAATGAATTCTCGTCATTTTGTGTCATATGCGTTTTCATTACATCTTAAAAACTGACATTAAGTCGATAAAGCAGAGCGTGTCAAAGACTTATGTCAAATTTTGGTGTCAGTTGACTGACACGCCGTTTTCATTACAAAGGTCAAATATGATGAGGCGAGCGAACAGCTGATTAGAAAATATTAATTTGTGTTCAATAAAAAGTGGAAAAAAATTGAAAATGATAAAAAGGAAACAAATGGCTATAGCTAATGCGGCGTTTTGTGTTATTACATTACCATTTAATTCTTTATTTAAAAAATTTCCATTACAATTAATTTTTCCAGCAAAAAAAAAAAAAAAAAAAACAGCTTTGCGATCGTCAAACAAAAAAAAAATTGACAACTTGTTGTCAATTTTATTTTAGATAAAAAATGCTGCCATATCTGTTGACAAACTAAAATTTGACGTTTTCACTTGTCCGTCATTTTAGACGGCAGTTCGTGTGCATAACTGACTGCAAACTCAGATGACACCATATGACAATCCGTTTTCATACAATTGCCAATATTTTGGACAAATTGACATTAAAAATGGCATAGTGAAAACCATGCATAAAACGTATTAGAGATTCCAATCGGGAGTGATGTTTTAAAATTTGGGGGAATTGGAATTTTGTATTTTGTTTCCCTAATATTTACGTAGTGTTAAAAAAATATTTGAAAATACAAAAATTTTTATTAAAATCCAAAACAATAACAAAACTAAATAAAGGGTGGTTAAATTTTAAAGACCGATGTTGATTTTAAATAAAACACAAATTATTTAGGAAATTATTGTCATTTCTTTTTATTAAGATAATATGGAATGGTTCACTTATGTATGAAACAAAACATCGCGACCTCGGTGGCACACCTCCATCCGATTATTCAAATTTTCGATGACGCTGAGGCATAATTGAGGTTCTATGCCGTCAATGTGCCGAATTATCTCATCCTTTAGCTCTTGAATTGTTGATGGCTTATCGACGTACACCTTTTCTTTCAAATAACCCCAAAGAAAGAAGTCCAACGGTGTCAAATCACATGATCTTGGCGGCCAATTGACATCGCCACCACGTGAGATAACACGGCCATTGAATTTGTCGCGCAAAAGAGCTCTGTGGCAAGTGGCACTGTCCTGTTAAAACCACATATCGTCCAGGGTCATATCCTGAATTCCTGGCCACAATAAGTTCGTTATCATCTCGCGATAGCGAACACCATTCACGGTAAATGCTTGGCCGACCTCATGACACACTATCGCGAACAACAGCAATATTTTCCACAGAACGAACTGGGCGAGCATACACAGGTGTTTTCGCAAACCCGGTTTGCTAAAATTTGAACACAATTCTCCCGATTGTGGACATATTTGGTCGATTATGCTGACCAAAAAAAAAAAAAAATCACGAAGTGCACGAAATGCATTTTGATTTGAACGTCCATTTTCATAATAAGCCTGAATAACTTTAACACGTTGCTCGATTTTGTATCTTCCCATGGTTCAAATTAAGTAAGTCTGAAATTAAGAAAAGTCAAATGAAATACAGAAAAATACTTGACGTTTAGGTGTGGTTCACTTTGAACATCGGTGTGGTTGACATTGAACATAACAACTCCAAAACGTAGGGTGTGCTGTTTTTTTATTTCAGAAATACCATTGACAATTTCTAAAATACAATTGCCTATTTCTGAAATATAATTGACTATTTCTGAAATACAATTGACTGTTTCTAAAATACAATTGGCTATTTCTGAAATACAATTGAAAATTTTTGAAATACAATTGACTATTTCTGAAATACAATAGACTATTTCTGAAATACAATTGATTATTTCTGAAATTCAATTGACAATTTCTGAAATACAATTGACTATTTCTGAAATAAAATTGGCTATTTCTGAAATACAATAGACTATTTCTGAAATACAATTGATTATTTCTGAAATTCAATTGACAATTTCTGAAATACAATTGACTATTTCTGAAATACAATGGGCTATTTCTGAAATACAATTGACTATTTGTGAAATACAATTGTCAATTTCTGAAATACAATTGGCTGTTTCTGAAATACAATTGACTATTTCTGAAATACAATTGAAAATTTTTGAAATACAATTGACTATTTCTGAAATACAATAGACTATTTCTGAAATACAATTGATTATTTCTGAAATTCAATTGACAATTTCTGAAATACAATTGACTATTTCTGAAATAAAATTGGCTATTTCTGAAATACAATAGACTATTTCTGAAATACAATTGATTATTTCTGAAATTCAATTGACAATTTCTGAAATACAATTGACTATTTCTGAAATACAATGGGCTATTTCTGAAATACAATTGACTATTTGTGAAATACAATTGTCAATTTCTGAAATACAATTGGCTGTTTCTGAAATACAATTGACTATTTCTGAAATACAATTGAAAATTTTTGAAATACAATTGACTATTTCTGAAATACAATAGACTATTTCTGAAATACAATTGATTATTTCTGAAATTCAATTGACAATTTCTGAAATACAATTGACTATTTCTGAAATAAAATTGGCTATTTCTGAAATACAATTGGCTGTTTCTGAAATACAATTGACTATTTCTGAAATACAATTGAAAATTTTTGAAATACAATTGACTATTTCTGAAATACAATAGACTATTTCTGAAATACAATTGATTATTTCTGAAATTCAATTGACAATTTCTGAAATACAATTGACTATTTCTGAAATAAAATTGGCTATTTCTGAAATACAATGGGCTATTTCTGAAATACAATTGACTATTTGTGAAATACAATTGTCAATTTCTGAAATACAATTGGCTGTTTCTGAAATACAATTGACTATTTCTGAAATACAATTGAAAATTTTTGAAATACAATTGACTATTTCTGAAATACAATAGACTATTTCTGAAATACAATTGATTATTTCTGAAATTCAATTGACAATTTCTGAAATACAATTGACTATTTCTGAAATAAAATTGGCTATTTCTGAAATACAATAGACTATTTCTGAAATACAATTGAAAATTTTTGAAATACAATTGACTATTTCTGAAATACAATAGACTATTTCTGAAATACAATTGATTATTTCTGAAATTCAATTGACAATTTCTGAAATACAATTGACTATTTCTGAAATAAAATTGGCTATTTCTGAAATACAATTGGCTGTTTCTGAAATACAATTGACTATTTCTGAAATACAATTGAAAATTTTTGAAATACAATTGACTATTTCTGAAATACAATAGACTATTGCTGAAATACAATTGGAAAAGGTGTATTCAACAAAAGAAAATATTGAAATTGTACAAAAAAAAAAAAAAAAATCTTTGGACTAACTTAAAGTTAACTCAGAATCCTTAAGTATTAAACCCAACGTAAGTTAAATGTAAAAGGGATAAAAAATTATATCACACTTGCGATTTGAAAGAATTGTGTGTTTTTGTCCAAAATTGAATACCTACATCGTTGTATAATATGGGTCTAAGTCCGATATTTTGTTAATGGTATGAAGAAATCAAACTTACAAGTATAGTCTTAGATTTCTATAAAATGTAGTTATGCAATAGAAGGGAAAATCTAAAAACTGTCGGTAATAAACATGTCGGCCCAAGTTCATATTTAGGCGGTAAAAATCAGATGTTCAAAACTTTTTTGTATGAAACATTTTTTTTTTTTACATTTTTCTTTAACAAATGAAAGCATTTGCTATCAAATCTTTGTAAATTTTCTGATAAACAACCCACATTGCCCTTAAAAGACTTCAAATGTAACCTGTTAATTTAGGTTCAAGTGTATTTGATACACAAAAACATTAGAATTAGAATTTATTTTAACACATATTACAATCAAATTTTTAAAAGAAAAAAATCAACAGAATTTGATTAAGAAATTATAAGACTTATTTATGTTATCATATGTGAAAGTTAAAGGAAAATTTTCAATATATATACACTCATATTAACAAGTTAGTAAAATAAATTGATAAAATTGCTTTCAATTTCAGTTAGCTTATTACACTGTACGGTTTGAATGTGTCTCAAAAAAAAAAACCCTCTATAAAATATTGTCTTGCTGTAATTTCAGCTACAAAAATTTGTGTTTATGTTCGAGGAAATTTTAAAGTATTTTACCTGTAACAACATTAAAGTAGGTACACTGTAGCAAAAGTTATAAGTGAAATCAACATAACATTGATAACTATTGACACAAACAAATTGTTAAAATATTTACTTTATTATTCAAATTAATGTTTAGTTTTTAAAATGACACTTGGGAAAGAGAAAAACTTTTTTTTTTTGGTTTGATCATTTGATTCGATTTAAAAATTAGTCGATATCAGAGAACTGCATTTGCTGATTGCAAAACGTTCATACGCAATCAACACAAGAATAAATTGTGTTTGCGTTCAAACGCTGAATATATAATATAATATAGTTTTCATTAGAATATAATATAGTTTTCATTAGGAATACCAAAAATATTGTTCTTTGTGAAATTTTTTTTTTTAATTTAGGTCGACATCTCAGGCTCGCCCAATCCGGTTAAAGTTAAATATTGCCTAATTTCCCAATCAAAATAGATGAAAAAAAATTAGACAATATATAAATTTTTCCGGACGAGGCAAGCCTGAGATATCGACCTAAATTTTTTTTCCAAAAAAATATTTATATTTCAAAAATAAGAATATTTTTATTACTAATAAAAATTCTAAAAAAGCGGATTTTAGACCCACCCTAATATACATATAACATTTATAAAATGTTTTTCTACAAAACCACCCCCTTATAAAATGTGTTTCTATTTTGTTTTAATTATGAATAAACTCATACGCGTTGTTTGTTGTTTTTTCTGATATATTCAACGCTGACTTTTTGTTAAGTGATTACATTTGCATAAAACATAAACGACAGATGATTCACACTGATTCCAATTACGCGTTCAGTAACATGATGCTGATTTTATTCTACAGTGAATTTTGTTGAATTATTAAAAGTGAACAAGAATTTTTGTGTATGATAAATTTTCACAGAGAATACGTAAAACCCTTAACCCTCCGACGATTGAGTCATCCGTTGAGCTTATACGAAGTACAAGATCCAGAGGGACCTATTTCTATTTGTATGGAATTTTATATGAAAACGCATTTTTTTTTTTTAATTTTTTTTTGTTTTGATTTGTTATTATTTACTAATTATACATGTATAATGAATGTTAGAAAAACAATTTTTGTTATATATAACAGCCTAAGCCTAAAAGACTATTGTTGTGTAGATTGTCTCTCGTCCAACATATTTTCTGTGCAGGTGTAGTAGCATCGATGCATAAGTGTTGAATGCTCTGCACAAACTGGATTGTTACAGGAATGGCAATAGGCCCTTGTTTTCCGCTGCCGTCCGTACTCAGAACGGCATAGGCGACATGACGGTCTGTTCGTTCTAGACGCAAACGACAGTGCAGCTCCTTCTGCCGGTCTTGATAATATCTAAAAAGAACAAAATTATGTAGTTATTCTACTTTTGAACATTAGAATTGTTTTTTCTTACCTTTACATCAAATGCGTCCATTGCGTTCCGTATCCTTGGATATGCGGTTATGCGGTTGTTCAGCGCTCGTTCCTCTATGTTTGGTAGTGCCAATTGTTTTGTCAGCATCAGTATGAATGACCGTCGTCTGTCACTTCTTTTTATTGGCTTCATCTCGTGGTATGAAATAAATGCAGCTAATGCAGCAATGTCCACCATATTAAAAAACATGACCAATGGCCAGCTTTGTTCTTCTTGGGCACATATGAACATAGTGCTATATCGCCTTCGTTGAAGCCGAACAATGTGCTGTTGACAGGACGCGTATGATTTTTTTTGGAATTCCCGAGGCACACATGTCTTATTCGAGCGCACTGTTCCAGCATATGCGGTTTTCTTGCTGATCAAAGTACGCGCCAAATCCAAAGTTGTGAAAAAATTGTCGGTATTAATTGTGCGGCCTGTATTCAAATATCTCTCCGAAAGTTGATTCACCTCTCGTGCCTGGTCAGGCAATTTCCCAGAGTAAATCATTCCTTTGACAGGATAAAATGATTTTGAGTCGCACAACCACCATATCTTTTTACCGTACTTGGCAGGCTTCGATGGCATGTATTGTGTGAAGCGGGTGCGGCCTCTATATGGGAATAACTGCCCATCAAAGGTCACTGCATCATGTGGAGTGTAAGCTGCTGCCAAGTTAGACTGCAACATTTGCCAAATATCATCAATAGCCGCAGTTTTGCTGTTAATTAGTCGCTGCTGTCGCGTATTTCCATTGTCGAATCTAAGGCATTGTTTTATGCACTTCATACGATCTAATGATAATGCAGCTTTATATATTGGACAGCGCGTTGGGCCCCATAACTTTTTCAAGAGGTTCACTATTCGATTAAGTGAGTTCAGCATACAAAATAATAGCCAAAAAAGCATCGACCTCTTTCAAAGTGATTGGTTTCCATTCCTTTGTGTTAGTTGGATTTGCCAAATTCCATGCAGCGTTCACTTCCCTGCCTTTCCGATTTGATTCGCGTATTATGATGTACGCCATGTCTTCGGTGATGAGCGAGCGGAATATGGTAAAGGGATCATATGTGGTTCCTATTGGTCCCGGATTCCTCCTTGTGTAGTCGACCACGTTATGAGCACGAGTACGGGAAGTCGGTGGTGCATTTTTAGTCCATTTGGTGCCATCTTTGGAAATGAAGTAATTGTCACTTGTTTGCTGAGCATCAGTTTCTTCCTCTTCATCATCGTCGTCATCACTAATATCTTCATTGATGTCTATATGTGCTTCAGTTTCCGCATCCGAATCATCAACATGAAAATTTGCTTGATATGTGAAATCGTCATCATCCGCCCCTTCAAGACAACATGCAGGAATAGCACCTTCATCGTCATCACTCATCTCCGCACTCATGAAGTCTGCAAATCTATCATCCACTGCACGTCTTTCATGTATACTTCCCATGGACCATCAAGGAGTGATTTCAGTTGGAAAATGAAAAAGGTCTCCAGGGACCTTCTCACCCGCCGGAGGGTTAAATAAATTAAGTGGCGTCAAAAAGTGATATTTGGTAAAAGTGTGACTCATGCCCTTTTCGAAATGACAGGTTCAAATACTTAACGAAGTCATTGTAGTTTTGGCAAATTTATGTTTATTGAAAAAACAAAATTCAATTTGCTGTTTCAATTCCAGAAAAATTTGTAAAAGGGCAGTGAAGTTATATATAATTTAATGAAAATTACCTCCGATTTGAAAAATTATTGTAGCTAAAGAAAATAATTTAGCATACTTAGAGTAAAGATGTAGAGTGTCAAATGTCAAATGTGTCAGAGATGACAAATCTACAAATACCAAAAAAAAAAATAAAATTATTCCAGTTCAAAATTGTTATTAACCAAGGCAGTGATTTTCATGCAAAAATTAAGCTTTACCCAGCAAAAATGAAGCTGCCAAAGAAGCAATAAAAGCATCACTATTGTGGCAAAGGCATCACTTCTTTTCTGATGGTTTCATCGATGAATTCAAAATTGGCGTGTCATAGGATGAAAGTATTCAAATATATTCCATTACTCTTACTTTACTCTAAGGAATGCAATGATTAGATATTCTGATGCATGAGTGGAAAATGTTCATATACTTTGTAATATTTAAGCTTAGATGAAAATTTAATTCGTAAGAATGCAGAAAAATAAGTTAAAAGAAGCGAACTTTAAGCACTGATATTGAAATTCTCTTTAATAGAACAAATACATACTTCTGCATTAATGAAAATACTTTTTTTTTTTTGGCAACTTTGAAATATCTTTCAAAAATTTTAATGAATTTTTGGACAAATTTAAAATATTTTTAGATAAAAACTGGTTGGGCAATTTTAAATAATATTTGGACAATCTTAAAACCTTTTTGGACAATTTAAAATACTTTTTACACAATTTTTAAAAATATTTTTATTGTTTTAAAACATTTTTACAAAATTTTAAAATTATTTTAGAAAAATCTGAATTAAAGCTGGAAATGGTGTAGTGTTAAATAAAATACAAAATGCAAAAATGCACAGATTGCGTCGCAATAAAAACTTAATGCTGAAAAAATGCATTTAACAAAAATATAAAACAGATTTAATAAATAACTATTTTCACATTGAAATTTTTGACTTGAATAATCAGAAAACAATATTTTGAATAAATGTCTTAGATTTAGAAAATATACGATTTACTATCACGTATGCTTTAGAAGCAATTAAGAGTGATTTTTTTAAGAAATGCATCGGCTTTATGTCTAAATCACTACTTTTAAAATATGAACATATGAATTCCTTTGGGAGTTCCTTAAAATAACACCGAAAATCATAAAAAAATGTTAACTGAAGTTTAGGAAGCAATCAAAGAAGTTATAGCCACAGAATGACTACCATTTTTATTTTTTCTGGTTACTAACAAACACATAATTCATTTGTTAGCTATTGTTGTTTTTAATATTTTATTAAATTTAAAATACAGTCAAAGCCCGGTATAACGAATGATATATTGTCAGGCCCATTCATTATTTTAAAATATTCGTTATATCGCAACAAATTTTTGTATGATTTTAACTTCATATTTAGAATTTTGGAATTTTTTGAGATTACTAAAAAATTAAAAAAGGACTGCAATAATGGAACACGCTTACACTAAAAGGTTTAAACACAATAAAGTCTCAAATTATTTTTTTATTTAGATTATTTTTTATTTTTTTAATTTTTTTTTATATTTTTTTTACCAATTGTTCGTTATATCGAGTATAAATTTTTAGAAATATTCGTTATGTAAGGTAGTTATTGGAAACAATTATGTCGTACGTTATACCGCGTTTTCGTTATACTGAGTATTCGTTATACCGGGCTTCGACTGTACAAAAATTTTAAATATTTATATGACAGATATTTATGTTTACATTTAAAAGAGAAAAGCCAGTAATTTCTAAGACTTGGCAGCATTTTTATACATTCTTAATTTTTAAGTAGCTGTATCTATAAACACTTAGCAAGTCTTTATCTACTTAGAATTGTTTGAAATATTTAAATAAAACACGAAAAAACAAACCTAATATATTATTTCTTTATAAAACATTACACCATTTCCAAATTAACATCATAAAATATTAATTATTTGCAAAAATTATCAATTTAGTTTTAGAAAATAACAATTTAAGAAATTTTCAATTTTATTTCAGATTCATTAATTAATTGCAGAAATTGTTAATTTCATTTCAGATGCTATCAATTTAATTTTACATATATTAATTTAATTTCTGTTATTATTACACAGTACGACAGTTCCAGAAAATTAAAGCGCCATCTAGCGGATAAAAAATATTGTTTTTTTAATAAAAAAAATCAAAATTTAATTTCCTTTTCAAAACTGGCTTAAGCATTAAAATTGGTTCGTCCATTCTGTTTTTAAAGAACTTTTTATATTACAGTATTACATTGCAAGTGAACCTCCAGGGTCCTTCGAAAATTTTGACGTGCTGTAGCAAAACGCCGAGACACGTTTTTCTTTATTTTAAGCCCATTTTTATATTCTGTTAACATTTCTTATGTGTACCATGCACTGTTGTACTGTGTTATATTAATTTTTAAAATAAAATTCCTAATATCTGAAATTTGAAATGGTTTAGTTATTCATTTCCTTCCTTGTTATCAGTTCTGTAACTACTTATAAACTTATTATAAGTAGCCACTCTTTCAGTACAAATTGATAATGCATTATTTGCACCCCTAATGTAACGTATTATTAAGCAACCTGTTATTAACTACCTTCAAGCTACCAGTTTTTATTTTATGAATTGCAACTAGTTATTTTTGCGTTACCTATAACTATGTAGTTATTTTAACCTTACCATAAACTAGTTGTTTTACTCCCTACTCGTAAGGTTGTAGGTAACTAGCTACCTCCAATGGCATCCCTATGTAAAAATAATGAGCCTAGTAGGCAAACTTCAACTAGTTACTGCTCGTTCTCGTTAAGGGTACTGCGATAGTAATTTCAGGATTGCTAAAATTTAATTTGACATTTTCAATGTTAATTTTCGAAACATATCTATTGTAAAATTTTAGCACAGTCGGTATGTGATTCTAAGTATGTATTCCTTATTAGTGTGCCTCTTTAAATATATTGTGCAGAATACTTCTTCTTTAAGCATCCCAGCAAAACCACACATTACCAAATAATGGGTAAGTAATATATAGCCATAGGGGCCGATGGATTACTTTACACTTTACTTCATTGATGAATTTTAGAGGTAATAATGTAAGGTGTTACTTATAAGGTTAGGAGAATGGAAAAAGTAATGTGTCTAAAAATAGATTTTTAAAAAAGAGGAATTTTTACTAAAAATAAATATTACAAATATTTTAAACGTCATTAAAAATAATGTGGTCATAATGGGAATCGAACCAGGGAACTCTGGTTGCCAGCCAAGAACTCTACCCACTGAGTTATCGACGCATATAGTATTTGATTGCTTTAAACTTAAATGAATTGTTGCGCTTCGCTTTTTCGCTAGTGTTATCAAAACAAACATACATTACCCTTTTGCTTACAAAAAAAAAACACAAAGTAATGTATCTTAAAATAGATTTTCAAAAATATTTCAATTATGACTTTACATTTACAGATCATATATTACGTAATCAATAATGAGTAACTTATTACTTTATACTTGCAAATAATGAAAAAGGTAACGAGCTATCAGTACAAGGTAACGCATGAGAATATCGCACCCATTACCAAAGTTTTGCTGGGATGTGCTTTATTTTATAATTTTAATTTAAAGAAAATATAAAAAGTATGGAACAACAAATCGATGCCATTTTGCAGCAAATTCTTTGATTCCGAAAACTATTTGGTCAAAATCGTTTTTGGGCAATGCAAAATCACAAGAAGAGCTATTGAAAAAAAAAAAACATAATTTGTAATTTTAGCAAATTTTAAATTGCTAATTCTGACAATTATTTTTGAGTGTATAATTGTAAGACACATATTTAAATGCCTTAATATGTATATTTTTTCTTTTTGAATTATTAGACAATTAAGATTAGTTAACAAAATGTTAAAATAAAATCCTCTCAACGCATTATTGTCTACAAAGGACTTCAACAAAATAACAATATTCAAGGATTTAATAACATTTTTCATGATTTAAAAATAGATATTTTGTATTTTTTTTCCTTCTCATCACTAGAATAAATAAATTAAGTTTTAAATAGATATTTCGTTAAACATAAATTATGCTGTAAACAATATGCTAACTAAATTGTTATTTTCTCTTTTAATTTATTCAATTCACTTCAAACGATGGAATTAAAATAAAAAAATAACTGAAATAATTTTAATATTATTTCTTTCTACAAATATCAAAGAAATTCCTTTAAAGTATGTTTTTTCAAACATAATTTTTGTGGCAAACAATAAAATTAAATTCACAATTGTTATTTTATCGTTCAAGACAGAACTGAAATATTTAAGTAGAAATTCCAAAATGTAAACTGGTTTAAAATTTGGCCAACATTTGTTTATTTTATTTTATGTTTTCATTTGTATTTTATTTTTATTTTCTTTTTACTACATCAACAAAAAACTTTATACTAGACAATATTTTGGACAAAAATCAAAACATAAAAATTGTAATATTAAAATAACAATAAAATTTAGATAAATATACAGGCAGAAACGTAGCTTAAATACTGGTCAGACCGGATGGTATAAGTAATTCAAATATAATATTCCTGATTAAATTTTTTTCTTTTACGATGTTCGTATTTTATTGGATTTTAACGCTCAGGGCAAACTTAACTGCTTTGACGAGTACCTTATTTTGCTTTAGTACTTTTTTGTTTTTTGAATTTTGTAAATTTACGTCATGATGCAAAACAAAAAAATGCATATTTTCTAACCCTCTTTTTACGCCTAAGTAAATAAAGGGTGGTTAAATTTCAAGGACCGCTGTTGATTTTGAATAAAACACAAATTATTTAGGAAATTCTTGTCATTTCTTTTTATTATGATAATATGGTATGGTTCAATTACACACCTCCATCCGATGGTCCAAATTTTCGATGACGCTGAGGCATAATTGAGGTTCTATGCCGTTAATGTGCCGAATTATCTCATCGTTTAGCTCTTGAATTGTTGCTGGCTTATCGACGTACACCTTTTCTTTCAAATAACCCCAAAGAAAGAAGTCCAACGGTGTCAAATCACATGATCTTGGCGGCCAATTTACATCGCCACCACGTGAGATAACACGGCCATTGAATTTGTCGCGCAAAAGAGCCATTGTTTCGTTAGCTGTGTGGCAAGTGACACCGTCCTGTTGAAACCACATATCGTACACATCCATATCTTCCAATTCGGATCATAAAAAAATCGTTATTATCTCACGTTAGCAAACACCATTCCCAGTAACTGCCTGACCGGCCTCATTTTGGAAAAAAATACTGCCCGATGATGCCGCCAGCCCATAAACCGCACCAAACAGTCACTCTTTGTGGGTGCATTGGTTTTTCGACAATCACTCTTGGATTATCATTCGCCCAAACGCGGCAATTCTGCTTATTGACGAATCCACTGAGGTGAAAATGTGCCTCATCACTGAAGATGATTTTCTTCGAAAATTGATCATCCACTGTTGCCATTTTTTGCCACCATTCTGACCATTGACTACGTTTGGAATGGTCAAGAGGCTTTAGTTCTTGAGTCAATTGCACCTTGTAAGGGTGTAAATGTAAGTCCTTATGCATAATGTTCATCAACGATGAGCGTTAGAGGTGCAATTGTTGGGCATGACGACGAGTTGAGGTGTTTTCACATCTCCTACAGACCCGGTTTGCTGAAATTTTCGCACGATTTTTACGATTGTACGCACATTTGGACGATTAAATTGACCAAAAAAATCACGAAGTGCACGATATGTATTTTGATTTGAACGCTCATTTTCATAATAAGCCTGAATAACTTTAACGCGTTGCTCGATTGTGTATCTTCCCATGGTTCAAATTGAATTAGTCTGAAATTGAGAAATGTCAAATAAAATGGAGAAAAAAACGTGACGTTTATGTGTGGTTCACATTCAACATCGGCCCTTAAAATTTAGCCACCCTTTATTTGGTAAATTTCTGTTATATTTTCGTTGTATTTTTACCCATGTAAGTGCTCAAAAGTAGAACATTTTAAACAAACACACTCAGAAAGAAAAATTAGTAGAATAATTTGTAAACGGATTTTAATCCCACTTTACAATTTTTGTAATGATTTTTAGTAAAAATATAAAAAAACAAATATTTTTGCTATTTACATTTTACAAATACCATAATTTTAACACAATATTTACAAATTTTTGTTGCTAATTTCAGAAATCATTTCACAAATTTTTGAAAACCGATCTGCTAAAATTAGTAAAAAAAAAAATTACTTATTTTAAAAAAGTTGATATTGAAGGAAATATTATTTCCAGGGTTGGCAGGGAATACCCCTAAAATACCGTTATCGATTCAATACCCTTTCAACTCACTATCGTTACCTCTAAAATACCGTTACCGAAATAACTGAAAAAATCTTTATCCTTAAAATACTGTTACCCAAATAATAGAAAATACCGTTATCGCTAAAAAACCGATACCAAAGTAACTGAAAAAATCGTTATCGCTAAAATACCGTTACCGAAATAATTGAAAAAATCGTTATCCCTAAAATACCGTTACCGAAATAATTGAAGAAATCGTTATCCCTAAAATAACGTTACCAAAATTGCCTTAAAATGTTACATAGATTAAAAATGGGGATCCAAGATAAAGATACCGACTCATGTCGGCATCTTTATCTTGGATCGGGCATCCACTTAAAATATTAAAAAGTTGTTGAAGTTCTAACAATAAGCCCTAAAAACAATTAAAATTTTACCTTAAATGTCAAAAAATTTACTAAAAATATTTTTAAAACAGAAATTAGCAAATTAAAACAAAATGATAAATTCGTTTATGTTTTTTTTTTTTAATTTTGTCTAAAATATTTTTTTTTTTAATTAAATAAATTAAAAAAAAAAATAAATTTGTAATTTTGTACTAATATTATTAATATTTAATATTTTTTTTTGCTGATTTTAGCAAACAGATTTTAAATTCCACGTTACAAAAAGTATACTAAAATTTAGTAGCGGCTGATATTTTTTTTTTTACAAATTTTATTGTACTACACGTCAGCAGACATGTGTTGCTAAGATTAGCAAACAAATACTACAGAGCTCAAATTAGCAAAATTTCCCGTAATAACAGCAAAATTTTCAGTTCACATTACAGACTTTTTTTGGTAAGTGCAGAACGTTAATACAACCAATAAATTCGGTGTGATTCCGAACATTTTGGGTACTCTAGATTTATTTTTCCTGAAACTTTAATATTGCAACATTTTTTTAGCAATAATTTTCCCGAAGATCAGCCAAATAATTGTACAACACGCAGAAAAAAATAATAAGGTTCCGATAACAGATTCTGGTAAAGGGCACAAAAAAAAATACGTGTATTGTCGTTTTGAAAGTTTACATCTGAATTTTATTTGAGGGCGACCTTAAAGTTTTCCCCCTTTTACATATTCTTATGGTGAATCTGCATAAGAAACCATTTCACACTTACAGAATTATGTTAAAAATTACAAAGAATGTTTTAGTGGACCATTTTAACCCTCTTACTTCTCAATGTATGGGTCTTTTGTGTCCCTCTTGTGTGCTGGAGCTGTTACTATAGGAAGGAGTTGGCAGATCGAAATAAAATTTGACATGTATTCATATGACAGACGGAAGATTCCCAAATACTAAACTTTTTGCTGTTTATACCGCCATCTCTGTGTCAGGCTAAGAACATTTCGAACGGTCTTATTATTTCTCCCACTCCACCCTACCTTTTAACTACGCTTTATCATACTTGGCGCTAAAGTACATAAAGGCGTTTTGAGACATGTTCACAAAAAAGTAACATGTTAACAAACGTGTTTTCCACTTCATATTTCGTACATAAAAACCACATTACTGAAAGGGAAAAACATTTTGTTTATTTACGTATTAACCACAATAGCCAACAGTTAGTTAATAACAACACCACACCAAAATTACAAACATTCCCAGCAACAATTTTTTAATAGGCTTTTTACACTGAACAACATCTTTGTGAAACGCATGTAAGATGTTGAAAACGTGAAACATTAATTTACATTGGCAACATCTTTCATTTGTTTTATATTCAGCTGCCAAAAAATAAAAGAAAAAGACGCATAATTTTTATTAAAAATAAAAATGGATTAAGAGACAGCATTAATCATTGGAGTAGTTGTTGCTTTGCAAGAACAAACCCAAATTTTAATGCAGTACATTGAACTATTAAAGGCCATTCTGGAAGAAGATGATGATGAAGAAAAATTTTTGGTAGACATAAGTCTGAAATTCTTACATATGCCGCTCATTTTCCTTTGTTGAATAAGTTTTTTTTGTTTATTTTCTGCAATGTCAGTTTGCTAGTGATGGCACAAAGAAAATCGATTTCTTTACAATTTTTTTAGTGATGACACCGAAAATAACGAAAGACGTAAGATGGAACTAAATGAGAAAGGATCATCTTTTGCAGATGTAGAATTTTTGGCATGTACAATTCTTATGGGAATATGTTAACATCTTTGCAAATTGATAAAAGATGAAAGGTAAAGGTCAGTGGAAAAAGCCTATAAGGCATAATTTTACCACAGAGTCATTCTATATGAAAACACCGAAAAAAATTAAAAATTGTTGCTGGACCATTTTGGATTTTGTTAAAATTTTGTGGAAATGCTCATAAGGGTTCCCAGAACCAAAATAAAAAAAACTAAAAATTCTTGCTTTTGTGCGTAGTTGTTTGAGCTGTTAAAATTGTTCTGCTAGAGATATCTACATGATCAAGGCATCGTTTTAAAGCTGAAGGATTATAGATTCTATCAAAAATATAAAATTTGACTTAATTCATACACCCGAAAAATAACGTGGTATTGAAAATAAGCATATTTCATTGGTTTTTTGTGTGTTTTCAATGAACTCTAGTATCGGCGCTAATTAATATAAAAGCATAATAATTCTCAGATACAAATTATACATGTCGGAGAAAAATACAATATTGAAATTGGCTCAATCTGGAAACTCGTTATGAAAAAATCATTTTTTGAAATTTTGAAAATTTGCATATTTCAAGCTACAATTTGGTCATGTTTGTTAGCAGATACAAACTTAAAAATTACAGAGTAACTTTATAACACTTCAAGACCCGTTTTGTTATTTTCACTTCCCTCGGATTTACAGAGGTTTAAAGAAAAGCCTTTTTGATTTTTTGTATGTATTTTTATACTTTCCTCAATTGTTATGTATAGAGAAATTAAAATAAAAACAAGTAGTATTATGAAGTAATAAAGAATAATTATGGACTAATTTTTTAGTCCATAATTCAGTAGATTTTTTATGTTAAAAAGTTTTACAGTGGTGGCAGAAAATAGGCACATGGTATATTTTTATCATTTAAATTAGAAAAGTTATAGTTTAAATCATGGTAAAAGTCCTTGTGATAGTGCAGGAGGTACAATTAAGCGGACTGTAATGTATATATATTTCACCAATTCCATCCATATAAATTGGCATTGAAGTGACTTGGAAGTATATATGATTTTTTGTTTTAAATTACAAAATAATAAATTAAAAAAAAAATCAGTTTAATACTGCAATATAAAACTCTTAGTCTTGCAAAATTAAAAAAATAAAAAAAATATATAGAATAAATACAGAATATTAAGTAGCTAACTGTTTGCAGTTTAATTAAAAAAGGTTTTCAGTTCTGTTAATAAAAGAGGAATATACATTTATTTTTCAAAGAAATATTTATTTTAACGTTTTTATTCATTTGTTCAAATGATTTACTGTCATTTATCGATTTTTTCAAATTCATTTATATTTCTTTTTCATTTATTTGAAATTTAATAGAAATTTACCCACAAAACGAAAATTTGTGGGTATTTGTTTTTCTTACTGTTATAACAAATTTAAATTGTGTTTGCTATCTGTTTCAAAAACAAAATATTCGAAAAATTCCAAATTGTTTTTTTTATTTAAATTGTTTCTTTATATACAAAATTATTTCTATTTAAATTACAAGAACTGCACAATCACACAAACAAGGCCATTCAAACAAAATGTGTTTTTAGACTGTGAGAGTCTACATTTTGCAGATTGGAAAACAAACAAAAATACAAAAAACCACAACTATTTCAAATAAATGAATAAAACAGTTGTTTTTTAAGGAATTGGTTGGTAAAATTTAAGCATTTATTTTTAACTGATTAATCATTTGTTTCTTACGCATGTGTCAGTTGTTTAAATATTATTTAAAAATAAATAACAAAAACCATTTGATTTAAATGAAAATTAAGTAGATCGGTTTTTAAATGAATTGTCAATTATTTTCAATGGAATTTTCTGTTATATTAACTTACAAAATATTTTAAATGTACTTATCTGCAATGGGGGCTTTTCACCCCATGGGTAAGAACATGTTTTGCTGGGTTTATCTTATTTATTGTTTCGTTAATGCCAAATGAAAGTGATAACACTGACATTCTACTTGCATCTGTTGCTAGTTGTTGCAACATTTGGCTATTTAGTCAAAGTATTATGTATGGTATAAAGTTGTTGGCATGAGTGAGGCAATCCCCATGTCTGTCTGTCTGTCTGTATGTATGTATTTATGTACAAAATACAAATGATGACCTAAAATGACCTTTTATGATTTATATTTATATACATAATTTTGTGTTGTTTTGTCTTACCAAATTGCATGTATGTGGTAAACAGTTTTTGAAGACATTTTTGTTGTTGTTGTTTTTGTCCGCCAACCAAAGAAAAAGAAGAAGAAGAAGAAAATAGGCGTTAGTTTATTTTAAGCCATTTATAATTGAAAGTGAGAGTAAATTAAGGTAATTTATAAAAATTAATAAACGAATTTTAATCTTAAGTGGTCATCTGGGTTTAATGGAAAACAAATATATTTCTTTATTGCTTACACTCAGGGAAAAAGTTGCATCATATTTATTTAAATTTTTTTTTATAATTTATTCATTACAACTGAGTATAATTAAAGCCCATCTAGTTATATACAAGGGCGATTCAATAAGTCCGTGACTGCTGTCAAATTTTGAGCAAGTTCCGTCATTTACTTTGCGTTTAACAGCTGTTCAAAACATACAACCTCGTGACTTTTTTTAATAAATGGAAAAAAGTGAATTTCGAGTGCTCATTAAACATTATTTTTTGCGTCAATCAAACCAAGGAAAAGCTTGATTAATACTATGGGTACTCTGTACCATCGATTTCAATGGTAATAAAGTGATTTAATGACTTTCGTTGTGGAGTTACAAGCACGGAAGATGCCGAACGTCTCTACACCCAAAACAATTGAAAAAATTCACGATAACCCATTGGTTATTTCAAGAATTAAAAAAAAAAAAATAACCAAAAACTTTATAATTATGATGAAAAACTTTATACGTTTTCCTGAAATATAACAAAACATAATGATGATATGTTTCTTTTAATTTATGAAACCTCTTCTAAATATTATGTAAGTTTCCCAGTGTCTTTCCGCTAAAACCTATTGTGAATGAGCGTCTTTGGCAGCTTGGTTAAAACGTAGAGAACAATACATAATATTGTCTCAAATTTCGTACCAAATAAAGTGTTTTTGCGAGGAGTTCTTCTTTATTACATTAACATGAAGAAAAATGCGGCCGAGGGTAGTCGAATCTTAGTGGAAGTTTACGGCGAGCATGCTTTAACTGTACAATCGCGTCTGCGGTGGTTTGGTCGCTTGGAAAGTGGCGATTTGAGCTCGACGACAAGAAACGGCCGGGTCAATCTAAAAAATTTGAAGACAAAGAATTGCACTTATTGCTTTATGTGGACGTATGCCAAACGCTTCAGGAGATGTCAAAATCATTGGGAGTGGATGAGTTAGCAAAGGCATAAAAGTCATGGGTTCGATTCAAAATTGCAAGGAAATTGGGTGCCCTACGAGTTGAAGCCTCGCGACATCGAAAGGCGATTTTTCGCTTGCGAACAGCTCCTCGAACGTCTAAAAAAAGGAAGGAATTTTAGCACCGCATTGCGACTGGCGATGAAAAGGGCAAAAGGTCATGGGTTTTGCCCGAACAGCTATCGACATCCTTCGCAAAGCCGAATATTCATGTCAAGAAGCTTATGCTGGGTATATGGTTAGACCAGCGCAATCATGGAGGAACACTATCACGATCACGGGGGAACATAATTGGACTTCACTTATGCGTTTGAGGCGCGAACTGAAGCAAAAACAGATGGAATACGAAGAAAGGCATGGAAAAGTAACTTTCCAGCATGACAACGCTCGGCCATATGTTGCGAAACGGTTCAAACCTACTTGGAAACGCTGAAATGGAAAGTCCTACTCCACCCACCGTATTCTAAAGACATCAATTCTTCCGACTTCTACTTGTTCCGGTCGAAGTTCAATTCATATGAACAATGCAAAAAATGGGTGGATGATTTGATTGCCCAAGACTTCATGAAATTTATGAAGAAGTTGCTTCAATGTTTTTTTTTTAAGTTTCATCATATTTTTGAAGAAATTTTTTAGTATTTCAAGGGTGATTTTTTAGCCATTTGGGATTTGAAAATTTTAAAAAAATAATAAAACAGAAAATTTGCAAAAGTGAATGAAATATTTATTTGTGGCGATATATGAATGCCTGCATTTACTTTTTAAAGATTAAGATTATTTCATGAAAATATTGCCCACCATCCGTGAGCTCCAATTTTGGCATACTTTGTCCAGCATTTCAGCCGGTATCTCACCAATTGCAGCAGATGTAATCTTGTTTTCCAGGGCTGGAATTCTGGCTGGCTTGTCCTTGTACACGACAGACTTTACGTATCCCCACAAAAAATAGTGTAGTGGGGTCAAATTGCATGATCTTGGCCGCCAATACGCTTCTCCAAAACGTGAGATTAAATGCTCATCAAAATCGTCTCTCAATAGGTTTATGGTGTCGCGCGCCGTGTGGCACCGTCTTTTTGAAATCACATGTCAACAACATATAATTCTTCCATTTTGGGCAAAAAACAAATTGGTAATCATCGCACGGTATCTTGCTCCATTGACTATAACGTTACGATTTTCATTGTTGTGGGAGCGGTACGGTCCAATGATGCCGCCATCCCACAAACCGCACCAAACAGTGCATCTTTCAGGGTGTATTGGCAGCTCTTGTACTACCTCTGGCTCCAACTACCTCACACCAAATTCGGCAATTCTGATTGTTGACGTCCCCATTAAGCCAAAAATCATCTTTGCCGCTGAAGACAATTTTTCTATAGAAAAATTAAAAATTCAATGAATTGCGAGCATTGTTTGTTTGTTAATCCATACATGGTGAAATGGCAATCTTTACTGAACATTTTTGGCCTTGCCGCATGTCACGAATCTTTTTTTTACACTGAAGAAATTTACACTGGAAAACCAAATAGCCAAAAAATCACCCTTTATAAAAAAATTTCATAAATATTTATAAAGCAGTTTCAACGATATTTATAAAACAAGTTTCATCAATATGATGAGATTAAATTTAATTATATAATTTCTTTTTAAAATTATTCAAGTAAATAAAATGAAAACTTAATGAGAATTACAAAACTGAAGCATTTTGCAACCGAAATAAATGATTTGTAAATGAATTTTTATGATTTTTTTTTATGAAATACTGAAGATTTATGCAGCAATTGTCAACAATTTTATATATGAAAAACTGATAAATGTGATGAAGAAATGATGAAAATCAATTTGTGATGATGAATATGATGAAATTTTTTTCACTGAGTGTATTAAATTAAAAAAAAATCATTAAACTATGAAAGAGAACAGATTTGTTAGTTTTTCGATTAACCTTTTTAAATGAAATGTTTATCTAGTGGCTAATAAATACGAGTTACTAGCCATGATATATGTTATTGAGTTATTTTTCAATTATTTTTGTGTTCCACTGCACTATGGGGAATTTATAAGAAGTTGTTGGCCAAACCGTAAATTTTTTTTATATGTTTCAAAATAATTTTCTGTGATGCCATTATTTTGTTTCACCAAACCATTTTGCCGCTAGTACGTATGCGTCAAAAATACATTTTTATTTAATAAAATTTTTTTTTTATAATTTTGGAGGACAAAACTTATTACAATATTAAAGTTCTTAAAATACTATTGTTAAATCTTTTAACATTTATTTTAATTAGAAATACAGGAAATACGATGGCGGATCAATAAGTCCGTAACTTTTCGAACTTCCCTCGTAGTTATATGAAATGCAAGACTACTCCCATCAAGTACCACCTGTTACTAGACTACTGTCAAATTTTGAACAAGTTCCGTCATTTAGTTTGAATTTAACAGCAGGATTTTTCGACGTCCATAAAATAGGCATTTGTATAATCAATAATTTCATCGTTGGAGCTAAATGTCTTTCCACCGAGCCATTTCTTTAGGTTTGGAAACAAGAAATAGTCACTGGGTGCTTAATCTGGTGAATATGGCGGATGAGGGGGCAAGTCGTAGTCTGCTTAATGGATTTTTGCCATGGAAACTAAGCTGTCACACGATTCCGTTGGTGGTCGATAGTAAGCAAACGCGGCAGCCATCTTGCTTTCTCATACCCAAGTGATCGTTCAAAATTAAAACCACTGAGCCATGTGAGATGCCTATGTCTTCCACAATCTATCGGAGATTGAATCTCCGATCGGCCAACACCATATCGTGAGTTTTTTTGAATCTATTTGGGTTAAGAGACCTCAACTGGGCATCCAGAACGTTAGGCATCTTCCGTGCTTGTAAGGCCACAACGAAAGTCAGTTAACAACTTTTTTACAATTAAAATCGATGGTGCAGAGTCCTCATAGTATTTATCAAGCTTTCCCTTGGTTTGATTGACGGTTTTTTTTCGCAAAAAATAATGTTTAATGAGCAACTGAAATTCACTTTTTTCCCATTTAAAAAAAAGCCACGAGGTTGTATGTTTTGAACAGCTGTTAAACGCAAAGTAAATGACGGAACTTGCTCAAAATTTGACAGTAGTATATTAACAGGTGGTATTTGATGAAAGCAGCGTTGCATTTCATATAACTACGAGGGAAGTTCTGAAAGTCACGGACTTATTGATCCGCCCTCGTATATATACATTCTGCACAATTTTAGTATGCAGATTTACATATTTTTAAATTATTTAATTGATTTTTTTTAATTTTTATTTTATTTTTGGATTGCATTTTTTTGCATAAATTTGCATAAGTTAAAATAACAGAAAATGTCATTTACAAGAAATGATATTTCATTTAAAAACCGGTCTACTTAATTTTCATTTAAATTAAATGCCTTTTATTTATTTTTAAATGTTGATTAATCAACTGACACATCCGTAAGAAACAATAAATGTCAAAATTTTACCTACCAATTCCTTTAAAAATTAATGTTTTTATCATTTATTTGAAATTGTTTCCCTTTTGTATTTTTTGTTTTTTTTTTACAAAATGTATGTATGCATAGCTATAGACACTTTTGTGTGAATGTGTTTGTGTATGTATGTGTGTTTATGAAAATTTTGTATACAACCAATTTAAATAAAAAAAAACAAATTGAAATTTTTTGAATATTTTTTTTTATTAAATTTCATACAAATGAAAAAAATAAATGAAACTGAAAAAAAAAAATCTGCAAATGAAAGTAAAAAATTTCAAATAAACGTATAAAAAAGTTAATATAAAAACAAATGTATTTTCCTTTATTTTTAAATGGAACGGAAAACTTTTTTATTAAACCACAAACAGTAAACTACATAATATTCTAAATGTTTTTACGGTATAGAGAAACTCTTTATAGGTAAGATATATTTAATCGCTAATCCATGCTTCTCTATAGGGAAATGATGTTTATAGAAGTTATAAACATCATCAGTTGGTGTCTTTATGATTGGCTCGATGATGATTTTTACTCTGCACATCATATTGTTACACAGTCCTGCAAAAGTTTAGCTTTTGTTTAGCTTTTATTTATTCTTTAAATGGTTCTAACAAATTTTTTTTCTAAACCTCTTTGAGAAACATTTACAATAATATAAACTATCATTACTAATGATGACTCTATTTAAAGGAATAGAAGAGAAAAATAATTCAAATTCAAACAAAACTACTTAAAATTATTATTAATGATAAGGTAAGATACTAAATGGAAATATGTAGTTAAATTTTATGATAAATCTTTATCATAACTTAAGATGACAAAAAAAAAAATAAATAAAATAACCACATTGACTTGACTACCAAAGAACATAAGCCATTGTGGTGGAAGATACACCTTAAATACACGGAACAAATAATTGTCCAATAAATTTCCAATTAAAAAATTTTATAAAAATAATATTTAATTTTAAATGTTTAATAATTTCATTTAATAGTTTGATCAACAACTTAAATAAAAGTTTTAAGAAAATCTGTAATTTTATCAATTAAAAATTTAAATGAGCCTTAATTGACGAATTTCAATTAAAATTAATGCAAGATTTAATTAAATTTTTTATTAATATGATTAACATTTTAATTAAAACTAAATCAAATTAAATATACATATTTTTTTTCTAAATTAATGTTGCCGGCGCTAGGAATCAAACCCGCTACCTTCTCTGGTTGGGAACGTTTTGGTGTAATGGTTAACGAATTGAACTGTTACACGCAATGGTGTGGATTCGAAACCCAGTGACTGCAACATCAATTTTTAAAAATTATATAAATAAGTTTTCTATCTCTCACACATATCGCAACGTCTTCCTTTAATCTTCAACAATTTCACCAACATTCCATCAGATGCATGCAGAGAAAAAACATGGTTGTAGCAATCATATTCGAAGAGCATCATATATTTCTGCGATTATGATTGTGTCAACTATAGTCGTACTTAAATATAGTTATCATATTAAATAAACATAGTTTTAACATAATATGGTGCCTACAGTTATATTATGATTCGAAATCATAAAAAAGTTTTTTAAATTTAGGAATATTTCTTTAAAAAATGTTTTTCCTAAAGAAAAAAATTTGATATTAAGGACTTTTCAAGGAAAACTTATTTGATTCTATGTACTTTGTTAAAGAAAAATAGTTCAAAAAAATTTTAAATTCTAGGGAATTTTTTAATCACAAAAATTGGAGTTTTTCTAATAGAAAAATTCTTGTATTCTAAGGACCTACAACCTACACTACCTTCTTTTCAAGAGCGCCCGGTAGGCTAGTTGGTAGCGTGCTAGCTTATCTGTGCGGGGGTCGTGGGTTCGATTCCCACCAGAGGCTCTGGTCTGTTTTTCGTTACAACGAGCCGATGGCCTTTGTTGCTAGTGCTCGGTTAGGGTATTAGTATATAATTTGTAATTATATGATTAATATAAAATAAAATAAATAAAATTGTTTTATATAGTCCTTAGAGGTTCAGAATTTTTCTTTTACTGAAAGTCCTTAGAATCTAAGCATATTTCTACTAGAAAAAGTATTAAGAATCTTCTTAGTATTTTTCATGATGAAAAATTCTCAGTATATAAGAATTTTTTATTCAAAGAAAAGTCGTAGTGTCTAAGATTTTTTTCTTTTTAAATATATTAATTTTTATCTAAGAAATAGTTTGCAGGATCTGAGAATTTTACTTTAAGGAAAAGTCCATAGAATCTAAAAATTTTTCTATCAGAAAAATTTCTAAAAATCCTAGTATTTTGTATAAGAAAAATTTTCGTACAAAACTAATTTTAGATTCAACAGACTTTATCTTATAAAAAATTATTTTATTAACATTATGAGTACTTTTTCCACAAGAGCGTCATTATTTTACAAGAAATGATTTTATGAACATATTTTTTTTTTGAAAAGAAAGTTATTATTGTTTTTATTGAAAAGACTTAAAAAATATAAAATCTATATACAGAATCTTTTCGACAATGAATTAATTAGTATAAATTATAATGTTATATGTATATACGAATAAGTCCGTGACCTGTAAAACTTCCCTCGTAGTTATATGAAATGCAACACTGTTCCTATCAAGTACCACCTTTTAATAGACTACTGTCAAATTTTGAGCAAGTTCCGTCGTTTACTTTGCGTTTAACAGCTGTTCAAAATATACAACCTCGTGGCTTTTTTTAAAAATGGAAATAAAGCGAATTTCGAGTGCTCATTAAACTTTAGTTTTTGCGGACAAAACCGTCAATAAAACCAAGGAAAAGCTTGACAAATACTATGTGGACTCTGCTCCATCGATTTCAATGGTAAAAATTTGGTTTACTGCTTTTCGTTGTGGCCTTACAGGCACGGAAGATGCCGAACGTTCTGGACGCCCAGTTGAGGTCTGTACACCCAAAACAATTGAAAAAATTCACTATATGGTGTTGGCCAATCGGAGATTGAATGTGCGATAGATTGTGGAAGACATAGGCATCTCACATGGCTCAGTGGTTTGAATTTCGAACGATCACTTGGGTATGAGAAAGCTTTGAGCAAAATGGCTGCCGCGTTTGCTCACAATCGACCATCAACGGAATCGTGTGACAGCTTAGTTTCTATGTCAAAAATCCATAAAGTAGACTACGAATTGCCCCCTCATTCGCCATATTCTGCGGATTTAGCCCCCAGTGACTATTTCCTGTTTCCAAACCTAAAGCAATGGCTCGGTGGAAAGAGATTTAGCTCCAACGATGAAATTATTGATCAAACAAATGCCTAATTTATGGACCTCGAAAAATCCTGCTGTTAAACGCAAAATAAATGACGGAACTTGCTCAAAATCTGACAGTAGTCAGATTGTTGGGAGCAGTGTTGCATTTCATATAACTACGAGGGAAGTTTGAAAAGTCACGGAGTTATTGATCTGCCCTCGTATTAGGCATTTTCGAAAATAAAACCCCCCAGGTGAAAATTATCATATATTATCATTTTCATATGGGTGACTAAACTGATAAAATTTTTTTTATATGAAAACAAGAAAGTATTATGATCGTATTTATAAATTTTTGTCAACATTTTAAAGTTCCATAATTTTCATATTTTTGTTACCACAGTATGGTTACAGCCAATCATGCTATAAAACAGAAAGTGGCAATCATCAAAAAATAAAATATTTACTATAATAATGATGGTATCGACCATATTAATGGTTACAAACCAATAACTTGATTGTGACAACCATACCCGAATGCAACAAGCATAATATAGTAGCAGTGATCATGTTGCAACCATGGTTTTTTCTCTACGTGTGGTCTTATTTTGTAAAGAGTTTTGTAACAGAATCAATATGAAATTTAACATCTGTAAAAATGTTAATCCGTAAGGGAGTAACAAGCCGCCTTTTAAATATTTTTTAGGCCAAGATCTATGTTCCCCAAAGTTTGGACAAAAAAAAAATACACAGCAAAAAAAAAATTAGCTTAGGAGATAATAGCCCAGCAAAAACATGGTAATGACGGGTCGTTACTGCGTAGATTACCATGTAACGATAGGTCGTCGTTTTTTGCATTACTTTGAAAACCAAAGTAAAGACCTACTGATAATTTGTGAAAGAAGTACTTACATATATGTACATGCAAAATTACTGGTAGTTATTTACTATTATATTTATTAATTTGTTTTGAAAAACTTTACAACAATATGGAAAATTCTTCTATAAAAATTGATTTTTTTAAATAATTTTGTATTTTAAAGGCTTCCTAAAGTTGATTAAAATAATTAAAATTTTCTTAAGTAATAAAATTTTACTAAGAGAATTAGGTAGAACTGACTATTGTTTTATTAAGAATAACTACTTATTTGTACGGGTAATCATTCACTAACTGAAAAATGTAATTTCACATAGTCATTTTTCTTAGAATGTGTGATATAAATGCCTGTTCAAAACCAGAAGGAGGCTGAAGATGACCTGGTCGCTCGGGTCGAAAGTGTGCACTCCCTCTAGCGCTGATCCTTACAATTTTTTCCATCTAAAAAAAAATTAGTGTTTACTATTCGTTAGTATCATTAAAAAATTATGATCTTGAGCCTGATAAAATTAAAAATATATAAATTACTACTTATTTATTATTGTAGGTATGCACTTATTTCTTCACTATAAGTAACCATCCTGGTAATTCATTATTCACACTTTTTTTTGTAAGCAAGAGGGTAATGACCACCCATGAATTTTGGGACATCGCAAACAAAAAGAAATTAAACGAGTAAATAGCCTGGTAACTAGTGAAACCCTTTGTGTGCTACTTACTTCCTTAATTACTTGGTAATGCCTGTTTTTGCTGGGAACTTTGAATTGTATAAATAATTTTTTTTTAATCGATTTAATTTTTTTCCCTGTACCTCTAGTTCTATGGAGTTCATTTACATTTTGTTTAATGTAAAATTGTTATAAAATAAAAGTATCTCCTACCCCTCCCCCCACCCCATATTATACTTGATTCTTTCATTTTTTGAATATCTTATCTCTGTCCTATTGGATTGTGAACAACGTACTTCGTTTGTTTAAGACAGTTTTATGATGAGCTTTATTTTAGTATTTCTTTTTTTTTGTTCCATTTAAATCAGTGCGTTTTATATTCGACTTTAGCAGTTTTGATATTAGTATGAGTTGACATGTTTACATTTGACCTACATATGTATATGCTACTTAATAAATGACGGATAACAGAATTACTGTGTTTATAGTTATGATTTATTTTCAAAAAAGTACAGTGGGTCTGAAAAAAAAATACTTTTTTGACTGAAACAGAACATTCTTTTTTAAACTTTTTATAAAAGACACTTATTGCTGCCAGCGATTTTGGTGAAATTTTTGAGGCTTTGAGGCACACATGGTCCTAAATCATTATTTTTTTACGATAGACCAACACCCAAGGGATCCCTCTACTAATGCAGTGTGTTGAAATTAGCGAAATGGAAAGGAGTAGTGTTTGTGAGCATTTAACTTGAACTTTTCTACATTGTATGACTGATAAACGAAATTAAGTCTTTTACTACTGCTTAAAGAATTTTTCCTGTAATGCGTTGGGCAATCGACTGGGAAGTCGAATACACAGGGATGTGCTTACGGATATTCCGAAAACAAAACCGGGCTGTAGGGAGCAATTCGCTTATCTTGTCAAAACAAAACGAAAATACTCCAAAGACTCAGTAAAGCTGGATAACCTACTGTCATTAATGAGTGCCGACGCCCTCCTTTGTACACGGTCAAAAAGCTCCAAAATAGACCTGGAAGCTCCTGCCCATATGTGGCAGTTGTATTCTATCTTCAGTCGAATATTAGTGGTATAAATAGTTTTCGCCATTTATGTGTATGCACACAGAAAGAACTAAAATCGAGTTTCAATTTAAATATTTGTAAATACAATTAAAAATTTAATTGAATTTAGACCAGCAAAAGAATTTGTTATATTAATTATTTATTTTTTTAAATTAATTCTAAATTTTAATTATATTTTTAACCATATCAATTAAATTTTTAATCAAAAATCTTCAACATTTTCAATTAAAGTTTTAATTAAAGTTCTAACCAAAAATCAATTAAAATTTTTTATCATATTTTTAATTAAAATTCCAGCATCAAATCAATTAAAATTAAAATACAACTTTTGATTGAAATTGAAATATTTTTTTTTCATCAACGCATGAAAATTTCTAAATACACAGAATAAAATTACAAAATTCGGTTTGTAGTATTGCACATCTTTCATAGAATATTTTTGTAAATACGATAAAAATATTTTTTGAAAAGGCACCAACAATAGAATTTGTAAATACAAAAATTTTTTGTTATATTTTTGTAACTTCAATTTTTATTTTCAAAGAATTTTTATATGAAAAGTAACAATTTACAAAACATTTCAATCAAAAAATTGTTAGAAATTGAATTTGATTTATAATAAATATTTTTAATTACTTAAAGTTTTGTGATATTTTTTTCTGTGTACTTTGTAGGAAATAGTTCATAGAAGTACCATAGTATTTTTGAGGTTCCAATAGCGCCACAAAAAATACTATGTTACCAACTTTATCATAACTGCTGCATGCGTATCCGCAGTGTTGCCAAAAAATTGTTTTTTTCATGTTCCTATTTTTCAAAGTTGAAATACCCAAAAATTCTTAACAAATTGTTAAATAATAAAATTTTCCTTTTTTATAAAATGTTTTTTTTTTCGGTGATTTTGTTTGCTTAAAATTAAAAATAAATTTTTCAGAAAAAAGGGTGGCATCATTAAAGAATTGAATTTTTAACAAATTCAAATTTTAACAATTTTTTTAAATTTTAAAATAGACCCTTAAAAACATGATTCCTTGATTTAATTTTTAAATATGATTCAATTTTTAACGAATCGATTTGCGAAATTCTGTTCATTGTTTGAAAAATTTTCTACTTTATACAATTAATATCATATATATTCAGAGAATCAATTTGATTTTTGTTGATTGTTTTCATAGAATCAATCAAATTAATTAAATTTTAACAAATCACATAACCACAAATCGTTCCCGAACGCAATCACAAAACAAATTGTGCAATCGAGTCAAAATTAAACCACTGATATGAAGTGATTATAATTTATTCATAGATTCATAAATGTTTATTTATTTTATATTAATCATATAATTAGAAATTACATCCTAATACCCTAACCGAGATCAGCAACAAAGGCCATCGGCTCGTTGTAGCGAAAACAGACCAGAGCCTCTGGTGGGAAAAACTGATAAGCTAGCACGCTACCAACTAGAAAAATCTATCCAAATTTAATATATCTTTTATCAATAAATTTTCAAAAAATTCAGTCCGTGACTTTTCGAACTTCCCTCGTAGTTATACGAAATGCAACACTGCTCCCAACAAGTACCACCTTTTAATAGACTACTGTCAAATTTTGAGCAAGTTCCGTCATTTACTTTGCGTTTAACAGCTGTTCAAAACATACAACCTCGTGGATTTTTTTTTAAAAATGGAAAAAAGTGAATTTCGAGTGCTCATTAAACATTATTTTTTGCGAAAAAAACCGTCAATCAAACCAAGGAAAAGCTTGATAAATACTATGGGAACTCTGCACTATCGATTTCAATGGTAAAAAAGTGGTTTACTGAATTTTGTCGTGACCTTACAAGCACGGATGATGCCGAACGTTCTGGATGCCCAGTTGAGGTGTGTACACCCAAAACAATTTGAAAAATTCAAATGTGCGATAGATTGTGGAACACATAGGCATCTCACATGGCTCAGTGGTTTCAATTTTGAGCGATCACTTGCGTATGAGAAAGCCGCATTTGCTCACTATCGACAACCAACGGAATCGTGTGACAGCTTAGTTTCCATGGCAAAAATCCATGAAGTAGACTACGAATTGCCCTCTCATTCGCCTTATTCTTCTTCTTCCAAACCTAAAGAAATGGCTCTGTGGAAAGAGATTTAGCTCCAACGATGAAATTATTGACAAATGCCTATTTAATGGACCTCAAAAAATCCTTTTTTTCGGAAGGGATACAAAAATTGGAGAAACATTGGACTAAGTGTATTGAGGTAAAAGGAGATTGTTGAAAAATATTTTTTTTTGCAAAAAAAACTGTTTCATATATAAGTTTTAATTGTTGAACAAATTTTATTATTTCCCAGAAGAAGTCACCCAATGTGTAGACGAAATATTGGAAGAAAAAAATAAATAATCATTATTTTTGTAAAAAGATCTAAAACTCAATCTAAAAGAATAATATAATATAATATTGAAGATCGGATAAAGGAAAATAAATATAAAGTGTTGTATTTATTGTAAACTAGAATATTTTTTTAATCCAAGTTCATTACCAATTTTTAATTTAATTGATATGATTAAATTTTTAATTGAAAATGAACAAAAAATAATTGAAATTTTTTTTGGCAATAATTTTTTCTGTGCATCGGAGCGCCTTAGAAGGGGCACAAGAGAATCTCTTAATGCAAAAAAATTAATAATATGCTGGGTTTCTGGGCAAAGCTTTTTGTGGAGTAAAAAATTTCATTCCAATCAATATAACATTTTCACAGCAGCATCGATGTTGTCGTTGAGGAAACATAGTTTCTAATTTAAATGCCGAAAAAAACTCGTTGAGCTCGACCTCGTGCCTTTTTGTACAAAAAAAAAACTCTCGTTTCTTAGTCGATATTGAAACGTCGTGTAGACCTCAAAACGAAAAGAATGAGAAAATGGTCCAATGATTCAAATAACCAAGTGGTGCAAATGTTCTCACTTCGTGCTTGTCAGGGTGTAAAGTGAAGAAATAATCGAGAGTGTTTTCGTGTTCACTTTCAATGCTGGTAATGTGCATATCATATCTTTCATTTAATTTAGCGATGACAGCTATATCATTTTAGCGACTTTTTTTTATAAAGAGAAACAGTACTCAGGAAATTCTTCCTACTAAATAATGAGTTGCTTTCTTTGGAAGAGGAGAGATGAAAGGTGATAAAATATGAAGGGATTCAAATATGGCAACACTGTCATTGCGCGAAATGATAAATCTTAGAACAGTTCTTGCCCATCTTGCCGATGGAGCGGTTTTTAGTTCTTTAGCCCTGTTTTGTTATTTTTTCTTGGATGGGGTTAAGTGCTATGAGAACACGTTCTGATATGTGTGAGGGTTATAAATATTTTTCCAATTTGATGTTGCCAGTCCAACGAGCTGACTATTACACCACAACGCCCATAATTTGGAGTATTCTTTGATTTTTTGCCATAAATCCAATGAGCAAAATTCTGAGTTCAATTTAAAGAATTATATTATTTTTTTTCGTTTACCTTTAGGGCAATGACCCTCGTTCTGCATCGGGGTCAACGGTTAAATTTTTGGGATATTTAAAGTTTTTCATATAAATGGATTGAAATATTTTATTAGTTTTATTTATTTTATTTTAATACTTTTAAAGAAGAAAATTTAAATTAACACTTGCATATATGCACTTGGGGTCAAAATGATACAATATTTTTAAAATGTTAAAATACCCTGATAAGTAAAAATATCGCCATAAATACACTTAAAAAAGTTTTCATATAAAAACCGGTCTACTT